>JAHWFP010180886.1:32004-60105 GCA_023313725.1 Lithobius niger | reverse complement strand
CCGGGGGGGGGGGGGGAGGCGTGAGGCCTTAGGGACTATCCCAAATGGGTCCGATAGCTACTTCGATTTATACTGCAAAGAATAACTTATGCACCAAATTTCTTGCTGGGTTAGCTCCAAATTTATTAGTCGCTTTTAGCTCTTTCTGCAAGAATTTGTTGGTCAAGTGTCAAGGAGGAGGAAGGTGGGGGGGGGGGGGGGGGTACTTCATAGAGGTTCCACGGCCGGTTTGATTTGCACTGCAAGGAATGACGTGTGTACCAATTCAAGTATTAGGACGATCAGCAAGAGTTTGTGGCCCAATAACCTCATAGAGGCGAGTGTGGTGTCGCAAGAAGTCAACTTAGGGGGTATCTCGAGGGGATTCCACAGCTAGTTCGATTTGTAAGCTAATCATGACTCGTGTACCAAATTTCGAGGCTTTTAGTTCGATGTGCACGATTAGCCCAAATTCTGAAACGTAACAGCTGTACTACACCTGGAGATTGAACCAGTGAACTGATGCTGAAATGTACAGCTTAAAATATAGGTATGAACAAGTCCTACGGACTTTCGAACTCTCTTGTAATGTGACTAGAAAATTCTTGTTGTTCTTCTTCTTGTTGGGGAAATTTTGCTCCTACCTAGAGATTGTACCAAAGATCCGATTTTCCATTTTTATAGCTGAAAGTTGAGTATCAAAAAGGCTATAGGGTTATTTTAAATGATTACAATATTCTTTTGTTGTTATTCTTGCTGGGACAAGAAAAAAATAACAGATCTTAGTATTAAAAACGCGTAAGCGAATAAAATACAGATGTCAGCCTTAAAAAGCTTAAAGCGCTAAAGGAACAGATACAAAAAAAAATATATGTAATTCATTAGCTCGGGTGGAGTGACTTGCCCATTACTATATATGCACCCCTAAATTCCAACGAAGAGAAATGAAACTGCAGTGTCTGAATGATACGACGGGAGTTTGCTTCAAATAAACAACAGCAGTAACAAACGCACTCTCCTCTCCCCCCCCCCCCCCAGCCACTCCTAATCAATTTAGTTCTTATAGCATTCGAATGTGAACAGAATAGTTGGGTCAAACACGCACTGCCAAACACACGGGCATTACACGCCGGGCCCCCCCCCCCCCCCAGTACTGCCAATCTCTTTTTTTTTTAGAAAAGCGATGCTGGAGTAACGGAGTTTCATTTTCGTGCAAGTTTCGTTTTCTAGGAACGTAAGCAACCGTCGCAACCTACTTTCGCTTTCGTCCTAGTGATGAGAACGAAACGAAACTTGGGTAACATGAGAAAAAAAACCTGGGCTTTGTGTATGATGTTATTTGGGATTATGCGCCGGGATTCCCAAACTAAAGGAGCGGATTCATTGGACTTGACCAATTAAATGAAAGGAGGGGGAAAGAAGCTTAACGTAGCTGCAGCGTCTTTGCAACACGTACGGATTAAATCAACATAACATACAAACATTGGAAGGAGGTAGGGTTCGTACGTGTTTTCTCGCTGGCTGCATATTTTATGTGTGATAGTCGTGAAGGGTAAGCAATCGTCTTGTAGTGACGTCCAGTAGGCGATTTTTGAAGCTTTGCAGTTCTTCCATTTCCTTCTGCGTTCACCATTTTAGGAAGTAACGGTAAATTAACATTAAAGTGGGATTTATTTTGGCGTGTATGCTAAGAAATATTCGATTTCGTCCTGTGTTTCGGCGTGCAACGCTAGTTTCGTTCCAGTTTCGGTTTTGAGAACGATTTCGTTTTCCGGAATAGTTTCGTTTTCAAGAATAGTTTCGTTTTCATAAGTAATGGCCCCCGCGCTTCGCCATTTTCCTGGGACACTTCCAGGCTGGAGGAATTACGCTAGGCAGATATATGTCATTACAGTACGCCATTTCCGGTTAACCGACTAACGCTTAACGTGCAACTGCGAAAACGCGAGATACGTAACGCCCACAATGCTTTTAACAATACCGAACAATACTTTTGGGCTTACGAACAATACTTCAGTAATCCACAGTCCCTAAACATACCAGTTAGCCCACTAACCCATGGAACTTCTATTCCGAAACCACCAAAGGTATGTAGAATTAATGACGCCCAAAGTATACAGCAACTTTCGTATCATAAAATCTTCAGAGACGGTCACAAGGTCTATGGAAATTAACATGCCTTTCGGGCCACTTGTATCTAGCTATACCTAGTCAGTCAATCACAGAAAATAAACGATCTTTGGTAGCAATTTTTTTCCTAGAGTCATCCGACGAACCAAAATCGATGCCCTACGTCATAGAAACGTAACGCCCGATTGTCGACAGATTTGTAGCCATTTTTGTTTCATGCAAGTACTATCCAGCTACTCGTTGTAGTCAGTAATACTTTTGCTCTAGATAAAAACAGATGCTTGCGCTTGCAAATCAACAACTCAACAGGGACATGCTAGCGTGTGTCTTGATCTTTATACTACAAAATAAATAATTCTAAACGATGGTTAAATTTCCTTTCCAACACTTAAGTGCATCCATGAATTCTTGTGGCTAAGTTCCAGTTTCATTAGTTTGAAAAGAAAATGGCTGGTTTAAAGAATACCTGTTTGTATGGCAACCAAACCTAATTGCAATAATGCCACACATACCTTTCTCCCATTCGTAAAACGATCTGCATTAATGATGGATCTCGTGTGCCAGAATTGTTGACATTACACGGTTGCCTGTTTCTCACGCGCGTAAATTGTTGCTGCTGATGCACCTAAATTATTGCTGTCACTGATAGTTCATACGGTATTAATAACAATCCCAAAACTACGTTATGGAACAATGTTTATGAGTTTAAAAGTTATAGTGACAAAACTTAACAGCACATAAGTACACAGAAAAGTAAGAAGTTTTTAAAGGTTTAAGGAACTCCCACGCTTCACAGGTTCAAATCACTACGAGTCCATAACCAACTCAAATTTCGGACAAATGCTTGTAGTAATTCGTCTTGCAGTGGTACAAGAATGAAAGCGTAACAACACGAATACCTTTGTCTACCTGTTTCAGTTAGCACCTAAATGTTTATGTTAGGTGGGGCAATCCCTTGTAACTATTGACTTTTGTAACAACCAACTAAAAACTTTCCTTTCAAATTCAGTCTCTGCATTGGTGACATCTTTACGTAACTTGTACACGCAGTTAATTAAATTCATCATGTTAGTAAGTTCATTAGTGCATTTCTCAAATGTGTCGGTTACGAGATTGTGATTTGCGCCTATGAAGTGTAGCAGTTCTTTGAACCCGTAAAAACTAACTTCTTTGTCGTCTGTGCGCTTTCTGTACTGTGAGTTTTGTCACTAACAGCCGTATTCCAGAAATCCACTGAAGTGTGAGTGTGAGAGGGCAAATGTGAGTGCAAACATCTAAGGTAAGGGTCAACAATTTTAGTACAGCTACAGAAGCGAATATGCGTGTCTTGACATCTGAGGGTATTTTTTTAGATGCGTTTTGACCCTTACACCCACATTTCGAAAAAAAAAATAATAAGAAATAACCATGCTGTGAAGGCTAAACGGTTCTATTGTTGTCATTAAAATTTGTAATCTCGTGAAAATGTTATGACACCACTCCAACTACCGAATTTCGTTGGTGTATGTCATTTCCGGAAGCACCTATAGTGTTTCAAAGTTTGACGTTAACATGGAAGTTCATACAAGGACCGATGTTGCAGTCCTTATGACCAATGACGCTGCAGTAACGAGACAAAAAAACAAAATACAGTTTTAGTATTTTTTGTGTGTGCAGTTAAAATTGCGTGTTAACTTTTATTTCTCTTTCTCACACCAGAGTAAGGAAAAGACGAATTTCTATCCATTTTATTTGATAGTGTTTCAAGGACACTGAAGAATTTTTCAGTTCCAACCTTGGTGTAGAATTTAGACGTTGTTACTAAAAATCAGCCTCGAGTCTGTTTATAATCGAGAGGAAGGTAACATTAAATTCACGAAAAAATAAAAGAATTAATTAAAAACTTTTTTATAAGAATTACCCTATTTTCAATCCCGTAAATCCCGGGATTTAGGTAGCCAAAAGCCCGGGGTTTTCAGGATTAAAAAATGACCAGGATCCCGGGATTGGATGCCCTAGTAGCCTAGTTGTTTTGGTATTGTATTTTTTTTTCAATATTTGCTTTTTTTTTTTTCACTATTGTTAATTATTACTATATCTGACTTGTTTATTATTTTCTCTTTTTGGCTGTCTTAATAGCACTACCTTATATTGCAAAATCTAGATGGGTCCCTTTTCACTTTGCCAGTCCCTTTTGTATAATACGCTCCTTTGGTGGTTTAAAAAGCCTTCTTTCTGGTTTACAAGCTATTTTCACTATTTGCTTTTTTTTCCTCTATTGTTCATTGGTTTCATATTTTACTTGTTTATTTTAAAACATGAATTTTTCCTTTTTTATTGTCTGATATCACTACTTTGTATTGCAAAAACTTAATAGGTCTCTTTTCCCTTTACCCATATCCTTATATAATGTGCCTCCTTTTGGTGATTTAAAGAAGCCGTCTATTGAGTTATGTGGTGAAGAAGACAAAACAATTAATCAAGTCACCTTAATTCAATAAACCCATAAAATCAACTGCGATTACAAACAAAAACGTCAAGTGTGCCGTAAAAAAATAGTTATATGATTGAAGTTTTACTTTACTTGTTAAAATGTACTCGTATACAAATTGATGATTTTAATTGAAACAAGTAAATGTACAACTGAGAAAATTGTATCAGTTTAAGTGCTGTTGAGCTTTCCTAATTAAATTATTCCTAAAGCACTAGAGCCCTTAAACAGATGCAATTTTTCTCAATGGTATTTCAGTTAAAAATCAATTTGTAGCCGTGTTCATTCTAACAAGTAAAAGGAAACTTCAATCAAATAACAGTTTTTTTTTTTTATGGCACACTTGACGTTTTTGTTTGTATTTATGGCTAGAGCGTCGCGCTGCAATGGTTCTCCTCGACAGTAGAATTGATGTAACGTGTGTTGCCCAACTTGGCGCGGATGAACAATTGGCAGCAATAATGTTTAACACTACCAGGACACTTTTCACGAATGTTCTTGTTGTAAACTCGTCGTTTGACAAAATCGATGGCGTGAACCAAAATTAATGTGGTGGTGGGTGTTTGTTTTCAGGGAGCACGAACCCAGACTGGGTTATCTACCCCACGACGATATGATGAACAGTTTAGCTGCTGAAATCCAAACGGAAAACCCAGGATATTTGACATCCATAATCTACATGAGCACAAGGCACCACAGGCTGAAAAAATTTGGTAAAAAAGACAAATAATGAAGCAAGTCGCGTAAAATCAACAAACCCATAAAAGGAACTACTCTCGTAGTTTGATAGTGTAGATTGTTCGCTCCATTTATTATAACAATAATAATGTATTGCTGGGGCTGGGAGTCACGTGACCAGAGCCCCAGCCTCCAATCAAAGCAAAAATTACCAAACTTACAATTACGGTTTTTAGAAGTGTCAAATTAATGGATTGTCTTGTAATTGTTTTTCCTAAAATCATCAGGTCGTTTCGAGTCCAGCACCTCCCTTTGCTTTCCCTCCCTTCTTGTTTGCTACATAGGTTTGACCGTTTTGGGTGATTTTGGTTTGCACTGTGCAAGTGTTGCTGACAAGGGTGCTGGAGCCGATGGCCAAGTCGCCCGGTCCCTGACAAATCCAGTCCACTCCAACTAATGGCTTAGTCTTAAGCGTGTTGGTAAGTGTCGGCAGCAAAAGGATGAAAGACTCCGTCACTGACACGAACTGTCTTACAGTGTTTGTAAAGAGTGTGGTTTTGTTTGTAACCATTTTCATTGAAAGTATCGTCTCCGGTAAGTAATATTAAAAGATTTAATAAAAAATTATATTTTCAAAAAAAAAATCATTAAAAGTTAGGTTCTTTCAAATAAGTTGAGAAGTTATATTTATTTTTGAGAAGAAACGATTTCACAAAAAATGAGCAAAATGTGCTATTTGGGAGACATTTTACGGAAAGTGTTCCACCCAGAATTATGTTCCTACTCGGTTCTCTGTTCCTGGTCCTCTGTTCAGAATTCTGTTCCTGTTCGGCTCTTCAACTAATGTTTGAAGAGGTTTTTGCTATTCAATACAGTGGAGGAGATATAAAAAAAAAATTTTAAACCCAAAATCGGTCCTCATTTTCTACCATGTCGTCCGGAGCCAACTTTTGCAGATTAATTGATTTATTAATGTTAGGTTTACAGATTAATGAATTTCGTTTGTAACTTGGGGACCAGCTTAGCTTAGCTTTTGACGCGTTCCCAACCGTAGCCATGGCGACAGAAGGAAAGGCTAAATTTTTTCATTGTACTTCAGTCACCTCGCCTACTTTCTGCTCATCGCCCTTCTGATGATTCACACATAAATTTTCAAGATTTTGAAGACTCTTCCAGGCATGGAATTTCATTAGTATAGTTTCCAGGACATTTCCAGGTCTGCAAGGACTCGCACGAACCCTGAATTACTTGCAGAGCTGTGCAAAGTACACTAAGACAATTAGTTTTTAAACATTTTCCAGTGATGTCGTTTAGTCATGTAGAATGTCCAATCATTAGTTTATGTATCGTGTGCAAACGTGAAAACGGTAAAAACATTTCAATACAGCAGTAAGGTTTCACGCGGACTAAACAGTATAGCAACGCTGCAGTATCTGACACCCTACAGGAAAATTTATATGTATCCCTCTGCTGTTTTGACTTCGGATCAGTTAAACCTTACCTTAAGCATCAAACGAGTTTTTGTTTTCGCATTTTTCATACGCCGCACCCGTGCTACGTACAGGTGTTGGATGCAGCGTTTGCAACATTGATTCGGTTGGGTCTTTCACGTTTCACCAAATTGTCATCATAATAATGTAGAAAATTACTGCACATCCCAACATGGAGCTTAGGTCATCGCGATGGAAGCTTGGCGTATTCCGAATACATATTTATAGTAAGTAAAACAGAGCTAGTGTGTTAAATAACGCACTGCAGGTTTGGGTTATAATTGACATTGTGTATAGCCTGTATGGTCTGATAATCATAAAAAAAAAAAACTTCCTTGGTAAAGGACTTAAATCAAGTTAGCACCTCGAACCACAATCAGTGACTCTTCAACTGCCGATTACTAAGGTTGCAGTTAAAGGCCACCACGCACACAGCGGCCAAGCCGCGCGGCCAGGTCGTTGCGGCCAACGAGAACGCTTACGGTGTATGTAGCAATGCGCACTTGGCCGCAGCTGCGAGCCTGTCGCCGCGGTCACTGGGATCTCGGGCGGCGTGCAGGCGTCCACAGAGCGACCATACTTGCTCCTGGTTCATTTTTCACCACGTGATCGAGAATTATAAATGAAAAACGGACGTGGTCGCGCGGCCCGTCGCCGTGTTTTTCGGGCGCGACGACCACTGGTCGCGCGACCTGGCCGCTCAATGAGCGGGCGGCCTTAGACTGAATGATCAGAACTGGGTAATTAAACTTTTCATGAGAAAAACGTGAACGGTTCCTTCAACGCTATGTTTTTTTGTGTGTTATTGTATAGATCACCAATTTTAACGGTTAAAGGGTTTGATTAAAATATTATTGATTGGAAGTTTCTGCAGAAAATGTAAAATTTGCTATATTTTTATGTACTTTTTTGACCACAATAGGTATGAATTCAAACAAAAATTATGAAGAGTGCTTCGATTATTATGCCGGTAATATTTATGTCGTTTAGGCTTGAACAATGTTGTTTACAATTATGTGTAACTTCAGTCTACCACGTTACTCGCCTATTAACAAAAATTCCCCGCTCAGACAGTCTGCCACTGAAGTGCGAAAGGCAACGTAAATAGGTTGCATCTGTATTTATTTCACACTTATGGAGCTTATTTGGCTTTCCGTTCTGTTTAATCCCAATTTGGAGTTATGTCGTAGCATAAACGGCGACCGTTGGAATAAATCACGAACTGAATGCCAGATTCCCACCAGAACGGTCGCATAATTAAATTATTATTTTTTTCCAGAATTAGCATGTATAATAACGTAATGTATGTACTTGGCCATAGCACAAAAATGAGACTTGATGATGTCTACTGAGTAACTCCCGCTGATGTACACAATATCAGAAGCTTTCTGTCTCATCTGTATTTCGTATTCAACACCCCAAACAACAACGGTTTAAATGTTTTGAGATAAAGAAGCAGTAGCTAGCTAACAGAGGTGTACGCACGAAATGACTTGAGATGCCAATAATAGCAAACCATAGAAAGTTAGTAACTGAACTTGATGGGCAAACAAATTGACCACATAGATAGGTGATATACACAAACTCTATTACAAACAAAAACGTCAAGTGTGCCGTAAAAAAGGGGTTATATGATTGAAGTTTCATTTTACTTGTTAAAATGTACACGGATAAAAATTGGTAATTTTTTAATTGAAATAGTCAAATGTACAATTCAGAAAATTGCATCTGTTTAAGTGCTGCTGTGCTTTACGTAACGTATATGATTGGTAAAGCACAACAGCACTTAAACAGATGCAATTTTCTGAATTGTACATTTGACTATTTCAATTAAAAATCACCAATTTTTATCCGTGTACATTTTAACAAGTAAAATGAAACTTCAATCATATAAACCCATTTTTTTACGGCACACTTGACGTTTTTGTTTGTAATCCGTGTACCTTTTTTTACGGCTATGGTGTCGCGCTGTAAAGGTTTATGCATGCAGTCGATTGTTGCATGCACGAAGAATGGATCTGGAGTTTGGTGAGTGGCATTGTTCCCTAAATACAATGGTTAAAACAATGTAAATCAATCAAAATGATCGTTCAGGGTCCCGTAACTCTGGAATGGATCAGCCAATTGAAAAAGTGGTCCCTGTAAGGTTGAAGCCCAGGGAAATTTCTGGCTCAGATCATGTTTCAGATTTTAGGTAGGTGTAGTAGTTTTTTTCTGAAACCGTGTCAGCCAAGAAGAACAAGAACCAGAACAACAACAACAAGAAGTGAACTGTTTTCAAATTTACGTGTGGCTTCCTACGTTTACTCTTGCACGGAATTTCATAAAAGTTGGTGTAAAGTTTGGAAAAGTTGCTATCTACTATCTGGCCAAGTTTGGTCGAAATATATTGAATAGAAACGGAGAAATTATTAGTTTTAGTTTTGCTGGAGAGAGGACTTCAATCATATATATATACACGGCTATCGCCGTGTATGATAAGGGTAAACGGGTCTATTAATTTTAAGGCACAGAAAGTATTGTAATCAGACTTATAGTCGCCGCCAATAAGAATCAGCTGCAGCGTTCTATTCGAAGCCCAAATTGGTGTCATTGTCCAATTACCTGTAATTAAGGGGTAATTACCACATTCGGAAAAGAACATCAACTTGATACTTTTGCCAGCAGTTCGAACGTGTGATGCGACATACCTACTACAGGGAATGGACATTCCATTCCTTCGCAATTGTAACATTTGGCGTGGCGGGAAAAATTACTATAAATTGTAAGAACGTTTTAGCGTTAAGACAGACACTCGCAAAAGGATGCTACAAGCGGCGGAGACGCTCTTTGTCATCTTGTGGGACAAGTTCGTTTGATCGATGTCTCGTTGTGAAATTTTATGTTTGTAAACATTGTTGGAGTGAGAAGTAGTAATTTCATTTATTTTTGCAATCGAGAGTCGACCATTGAATTTATACCACCAAGATAGGTGATATGCACAAACTCTACAAGGGTAAACGGGCCTATCAATTTTAAGCCACAGAAAGTATTGTAATCAAACTTATAGTCGCCGCCAATAAGGTAGGGTTTCGAATTTAGATCATTCAAGCTTAATCAAGGGGGGGGGGGGGGGTGAAAAAATCCATCCACAGTCATAGGCTCCCCTATCTACCGTAGTTCGGGTTTTTTGGACTTCTGATCATTAGGTATTTTATAGGGATTTCCTGGTTGCGTCACGTCATATCATCACATGATACAACAACTCCCCCAGTCCTCCCCACCCAACAACTTCATGACAACCAGTGCTAACAACCATAAACGCTCCGTCGTTACTTATCAGCAGCCCCACACTTCTAACAGTAGCAGACAAGTCATGAATGAGCCACGTCGCGTGGACGTGGCAGTACGGTAACGGTATAAGCCTGACGAGGCTAAAATTATAACAGCTTGATGAGAACGCTATACATACATCTGCCTGCAAACGAGTTCTCCGATGCTGTAAAGGTGGTTTTAGAATTCAATTTATATTCTAAAAATTATATAACTCGACAATATCATTATTTTTCATTTACAAACTTTTTTTTTATTATTAAGATAGAGGGGCGCCGACAGCCTATGGCGCGGGTCACATTTGGGACCCTGGGATCTGGGCCAGTCCTCCTCTGTGTATGACATCACGTACTTTGTTGGTTAGGGTTTGTGTTTAGTAAAAATATTAGTGGTTGTGAGGTGTACAAAAAATCATAAGCGTACATTTTTGGGTCACAAAAAGCTTCAGATATCAGAGCCACAATGGCTCGCTGCACCAAGTTTGTGGTCCGAACCAAGATCGCTCAAACGTAACTGAAAACTAGCAAGGTTACAGTTAATAGTGAGTGATCAGGGTTGGGACGAGAAACTTGGTAGCAGCAATTTTATTTGGATAAAATATTTAGGCTACAAGTGGTTTCCCATCAAGTTCAATTATTGGCTTTCAGGTTGAAAAACTGTCCAGATCAACGGAGTTTACTCAGCAGACAACACACAGACTTGTTTTAGTGCTGTGGGCAAAGGACTATAATACGCGATCGATTATTTCATGCTTGCGTCACCATTCAGATGTGATCCAGCTTAGAAGATATCACGCTGAGTTACTTATTATTAGCTTATTCCTCTCAGATGAAATAATTTATTCGACTGTTAGGGCTGAAATTTATGAGACCATATACGGAGTGAACATTTGACTTCCACGGGCGCCTTTTATGGAGGTTTTTAACTCCAAATATTGAAATAATTTCTAATGCAATTTTTATAAACTTGGAAACATGCCTCCTTCGGTAAAACCAAATGTCGCCCAGTGAGTAACAATGGAGACTTGCATTGCACAAAATTGTTAGCAACATTCTTAAAGCCAAAACGACCCGAATATTGTCGATACAAATAAATAATTGCTTATTGTTTGCATATGAGCTGATTGTAACCTATATCGCGGTCAACTAAAAGTGCAGAAACCTCTGACTTATACTTACGAAAACTCCATCCTTCAATTTATCGCCACAGTAAGTAGTGGCTCCACACCTATTCACGGCTTTTATGTATGATCCAAAAAAAAAGCACCGTAAGGGCAAAGGGAACCACCAAGATTTCTTCGGTGACTCCTTTACTCTAATGTAGTTCGATCTGATCAGTCACTCTTTAACTGATATCTTTAGTTGTCAGTTAAGTTAGAGTGATCTCGATTCGGGCCATAATCTTGGTGGCAGTTATTTTGGCCCTGACACCACTACTTTCAACTGCAAAAACTTAGCGGGTCCATTTACCCTTAAAATATTTGTGTGTGATATCAGACCGTTACACAGTTACTGATTTCATCAGACTGCCATTGGTTGTGAGGTATAGTTGGAATTCCTTCCTGTTCCACTGCCATGTTCCCCAACCCCAACCAGAGACAGATTAACCACAGGTCCAACATGGCTACTTTACGCCACTGCTAGTAATAATTGTTTTATTTCTTATTGCAGATAAACCACACCTAGGCGCAAACTGTGACAGTGATAGCTCCTGCAATCACAACGCAAAATGTGTTGACGTATGTGGAGATTGTCACTGTGTAAAGGTTCAGCACATACACAACTATCCACCATGCTCTTCGCTAAAATCGGTTTCAAGATCAGGTAAGGTAACTTGCACACAAAAAAAAAATTATGTGCAGGGAAAGTCATTACTTATATGCGTGTTTCTTTGGTGGTAACAACGATAAATCGCATAGCCGAGGTATAGTCACTATACTGAGCTACTCTGATGCTCATTTCACTGAACTGCAACAGAACTTTTTTGCTTAACATTATGTGCAAAAGCAATTATTACCGACCACGTAGGGCCATAGGTAACAGGTTTTGATACAGTGATATTTTTTTCGTCATTGTGACATTGTTCCTATTTTGTTCATCCCTGTTTTATGGAAAAGTGAAATCATACAATGAAAGTAGGAAAGATGCACCAAAATACGCCTCAGTTTTCTAACGGAAGCAAAAGTCTACATGAGTCAGCAGCTCTGTCATTAGCACTAACAAACGTAAATAAGTTTTCAGTTCCTGTAACAAAATTTAAGAAGGCGTGAAGCACCAGCGCAACAACAGAAAACCACCCATCAGAACCTCACAAACGTCGTCGAACCACGGCCGAATCACACTATACTAACCTCATATCGCTGATAATTAAGACTGGTGCATGTGGCTTAGTCACAAGAATCATAGTCAGAGCATGGGCTGTGACCACCGACTGCTGTAAGCTAGGAAGATATATGGTAAACTGCGTTTACCGGACTAGCAGATTCATGACTGAAGGCGCAGCCAGCATCGATACGTCCTCTTTCAGATTATGGGATGGTAGCCGCCATGATGATTAACATGGGGTACACAATGTTCGAGAAGCACAAGTCCGACGAGTATGGGAAAACACGCATGGCTACAGTTACACTGTGATACTCTTTGCAAATTTATCCTAGCACAGGAAAAAAGTTTGCACTAAGTTTCCAATAGCTGTTTCGATTTTAGAAATTGATTTTTGCATCATTTTTAAGATATACAGTGTTTTCACATTTTTGGTAACATGCTCAATACGTTTTAACATGAATCGCACAATTAAGACAGAATGATGAATTGTGGGATGTGTATTCTAGAACGATATATGAGAGAGAGAGAGAATATGGTAATCCTACAATATATTTATTTATTTATTTTAATTACAAAATTATTGCAACCCCCTACAAAGAGCATAACAGCAATTTCAAATTAAAATAATAATTTCACGAATCTCATTCAGGCGAGAGCAGAGACGATACAGGCGCGAAAGTGGAACATTAAGGGTCGCCGCCATATTCTTCTTGCCTGAATGAGATACACAAAATTGTTGTTTTAATCTGAAATTGTTGTTATGCTTTTTATAGGGGGTTACAATAATTTTGTAAATAAAATAAATAAATAAATATATTGTAGGATTAGCCTTTGGCGAATCTCATCAGATCTCATTCAGACGAGAACCGGAAGTTAGCTAGCGCCATGTTGCGTTGTTGACATCGGCCAAGCGTTAGCTGGAATGCAGATTGCAAAGGTTTGTAATGCATTGTTTCTAGTACAGTTTCCACCCCCTGCTGTATGACGCAATGCAAACAACTGACAAACCATCAAAAATATTCTGCCCGTCCTCCCCACCTATGCCGGACAGGCCATCATTACATGCCAAGCGCAAATTCATTCCCGTGACGCACACACGTTTCCGTACAAAGCCAGCTTAATAGCAATGCTCCAGTGCAGCAGATGTAACCCTCGTGGAAACACAACTGGTCCCTTCCAAGTGCCTCTAACCAAATCCCCCTCCCACCTGCTACGGAGTAGTGCCTCGACAATTTGGAACTCCCTGCTTGAGACCACGGTTACAGCATGTTCTCTTGCAGCCTCTAAGAAGATCCTCAACGCATCCCCTCTTGGGAGGTTCCTAAAGAGACCGGAATTCGTCGAATGGATCGTGCCTAGGTTGACCCTGGCGAGCTTGACTTCAATTTTTAGTCTTCAATTTTTAGTTTTCTGTACAGCCGTACCGTCTGAGAAGACTATTGCAACGACTGTCCGTCCGTCCGTCCGTCGCTTTTTTCAACTTCGTAACGGTACCAGAAATTGACGACCACTGTTTACAACGTTCGATTCCGTGTCAAAAGTTTGTTAAATTACATGGGAAATTAAAACATCGTTGCCTCCTCATAGCTAATAGACTTCTTCGACGTAACTAAATTAAATAATAACATTTCATCGTCAAATTGAAATCTTAAAGATTTGTGTTAACGCAGCCGTAAAAACAAAAACATTTTAGCTTCGTTTAAAACAGTCTTGTCGCATTGTTGCATGAATGAATAGACTTACGATCGAAACAAATTCTCCATTAGGCCCATCTGCTACTTACGAAACTAAAATTGCCGTTAAAAAAATTAGGCCTAAAAAATGAAAATTAGATCTAAAATCACGTTACCATGGCAACGTCAATAGTTGCTACGAGTCGCTGCTGCAGCGTTTCTCCTGTCCCTTCCCTACTGCCACTGATCTATATTAGGCTACGTTGCGCATTACGTTGTAACACTGTAACTGTGCGCGCGGAGGCATACGGTGTTGCAAAAATGAATATATCGTACTGTATACAATCCAAATCTTCTTTAGTTGCTACTAAACGAAATTAAAGTTGTAAATTAGGCCTAAACGCTGACAATTATGCCTAAAACGTAAAATAAGCTTAAAAGCTAACACATTTGTAACAGGCAATTCTGATGGTTACTGTTTTTAGATTATATAATAGAGATAGCTGTTGTAGTTCATGATAGAGGTGTGCGCCTCAGCATTGGAAGTGGACGAACTGTACAGAAGAGCTATGTGACTAGAAAGTCGCTGTAGCCCCTTGTTTAATTTGCGTTTTATGAATTTCTAACAGTTAGCATAGGGTTGGTGTTAGTGGGTTTTGCCCCTTCCAAATTCCTAACCACATTTGTGGTTGAAAATTATTATTATTAATATTAATAATTCGGTGTTTGGGGCTCCTCGGCTCAGACCCACAGGGAAATGGATATACATCATCTCTATTGTGTGCGCGGCGTATTTTGAGTCCTGGAAGTATTTTACGAGCGACTACGTCTTCCTGGAGGGGGCGGCTTTAATCGACGGCCGCCATTGTTTTTGTAACCATCTTGGATATCAACAAAGTACTCTGCTGCCAAAAACGTACGATCTATTGTCTGTGTTCGTTCTGCGGCGAACTCAAGATAGGCCGCGCACATTTTAACCTCGCTGATCGAAGCTTCGACAAATAAGTACACTTTGTTTCGCGATAACTCGCTTTTCACACTCAAGGCGCGTTTACGCAACAGCTAATTTCTCCCTTATTAGCTTTTAATTGATCAATACTAAATCTGATGGCTCCTTCTCGCCATTACCGGAGTATGCGCCTTTCGAGTTGTCTGTAAGTAGTAACCATGGCAACGACGCAGACGCAAATCTTCTCGTGCCTCGTAACACGGCGTACGATGCTTGCAACGTTTGGCATCGATTTATGACAACAAGAAACCAATTTTTACTGCAGTACAAGACGACGGACTGTTTTTTGCATGCCGGCATTCGATGGTTCGTCTTCGATACGATAGCCACGAAATGAACGCCATGTTGGATTTTGAATTCTCGCTGCGAGAAGCTATTTATCCTACCGACGTTTGCTCATTGCTGGAAGCTGTACTTTGAGGGAGAATAGCACATTTTGGAAATAGCGAGAAATGACAACAATCTTGTAGCAATGTTTAAAATTACTGTAGCACTTTGTTCTTTATCCGTGTTGTTATTTACAATACATACAATTTGTTATCTATTACCGCATTCATTTAGTAGCAACGGGAAACTAATCATAAATAAATAACGTGTGACACGCTATTTACGAATAGCAGGATGCAACATAAGCAAACACTCATGGTTCACCTTGCAGTTACATAAGCTGGTAACGAGCCTGCTCTATTGTGCAAACCAGATAGAACTGGCTCCTACCTGTTAGTGGTTGCGCAACGTAAAGCCTCAGGTTACTTCTATTGTTCAGCCCCGCGTATAAATACGAGGGCCTGAACCATGGGAGGACGCTTGGTGTGGGGCAGGCAACTCGAAAGGTTGTCTCCCTGACTCAGCTCAGGATAAGACCAAGCTCCTAAACTTGTGTTTTATGGCTAATATGTGTTCTCAGTGCATAGTCCCCTAGCTATGCAAGTAAGGAGTAAATAATTGGCTTTGAGATTATTCTTGACTTCAATCGTCTACTCCCTGAGGAGTACGTCACAAACGGTTGACTAGCAAATAGCATTCGGCGAGCTATAATGGTTTGTTGCGTAAACGCGCCTTCACCCTTCCGCCATCACGAGTAGGGCTTCGTGACAACCGAACGGTCATGGTCAGTAAACTAACTGGCCCGCTTTACAACGATATTTGGGGGGGGGGAAGCGGTAGACAAACTGGCCACCACGTCTGGTTCATTTCGTCAAGGTCCGTTCTCTTCGAGGTAGCATCTTTGTACTGAGCGACGCGACATCTATTGGCAGCTAGTGGCAGTTTTCGAAAAAATAATTTAAATTTTTAAGTAGATTTCGGTGGCAAATTTTTATTATCTATAAAAGTATTTTTAAATAGTTTTTTTAAATATCACTCAGCCACAGTTACGCTATTTCTTTGCGTTTGCCAAAAAAAATAAAATAAAAGCTACACATTCGTTGGCTATTTGTACGAAGGGTGTAATTATGTACAGACACTCATTTACTGAGGACTGCAAGTAACTGCATGTGCCATATGGAGGGATTGAGGCTTAATGGCGCGTCGACAGCTTGGTCATTAGCGCCAACCTCAGTCAAAGTGCAGTGGTCCGGGTTGCCACTGCACATCACATTACAGAGATATTATTCAAACCCCCAATCTAAATCTTGTCATACATCTGTACATCCTGCAAAAATTAAAAAACACCGGACAGGAGGTCAGACCTATCTCTCAATTAACGCTCAATGTCCTGTGGAAGATGGAAACGATGACGAACACTATCAAGATGGTGACAATCAACAAGGAAGTGCCGGACCGTAAGTAGCCGTCGACACCAATGACATTCAGGAGAGTCAGCCCCCCTCAAAAGGAAAGGAAACAGTGAGTAAGTCGAATGTGACCAATGCGCAAATGGGCCAACACCACCTCTTCAAGGCAACTGTGGCGACACACCGAGTGCCATTCCTCGACTGTGCCTTTAATAGCTCGCAATTTATTGCCGTCCTGTCTGTCCCACAAAGTTTACCAAAAAGCGTGTAACCTCAGACGTAGAGTTGGAAAGGTGTCTAAGGGAACAAGGCTGAGATTCCTTCCGAGAGGACCAGAAATGGCCCCTTTCGCTGCAGAATCAGCATGCTCATTCCCTGCTTTCCTAACATGACCCGGGATGTAGCAGACAACCACGGTCTTCTGCTGGCCAGGCAAGTGGGAAAGCAGAGCTTGGACACGTTGTGTCAAGGGGTTCCGAGGGTTGTATTTCGCCACAGGACTCCAGGGCACTCATAGAATCACTAAAGATGATGAAATGCGTGCCCTGAAGGCCAAGGATGCATTCCACCGCCAGAACTCCTGCAAGTACCGTGCTGATAGAGTGGAACCCTTCGGGAGGGACGCCAGATCGAAAATGAAAATGCCACTTGTGACAAGCCAAGGGGCAACTGGCATCTCCCCAAGCCTCAAGACGCAGGGCATTTCAAAGGCCATTTCCTGACAGGACTGCTGGAGCCTATTGCAGAAACCACCCTTACCCCACCCCACGTCTACCATTCCGCAAGTCTGGTCCAAAAACTATGGACCAATCAGAACTGGATCGCACAGCACGCAAATGCACAGCATACTGAATGGCAAGCTGTTGCTGACGAATGGCCAAAGGCAGCTCTGAGGATTCAGCATAGAGGCAGACTACTGGAGAAGTCCGAAATGCCCTAGTCGCCAGACGCAGGCCACTGTGATGCACAGTGTCCAACATCTGGAGAGTCGAGTCACTAGTCGAACCATAGACCATGCAAGCATAATCAAGTTTGCTGTGGACAAGGGCTCGGTAGAGGCGCAACATGGCAGTGCGATCGGCACCCCATGAAGTGCCCGACAGAACCCGCAAGATGTTAAACGCCTGCAAAACTTTGTCTTTAAGTTCACACAAGTGTGGAAGCCAAGATAACCTCGAATCAAACACCAGATCCAGGAAGTGCGCCTGTGGGGCACGAACAAAAGTCCTGTAGATGGCTAACAGAGCACCGCGAGTTGCAGACGTCCGGCCTACCAGTGCGTTGAGAACCGCTGTCTGCAATTGGATTTGCTGGCGCAGGTTAGAGACATGCACATTCCAAGTAAGTTCAGCATCTAGGAGAACCCCCAGATAATTTACCTGGGGTTTGGGTCTCACTTGAACCCCACCCACAACTAGGGTCGGCATCCTGTCAGCGGCACCACGAGTCCTTGAAAACACTACAACCTCAGTCTTAGCAGGTGCCAACAGGAGACCCCTCTCTGCTAAGCGCCGAGTGACCGTCAAGTGCTCGCTGCACATGCTCAGCATGGAGACACAGATCTTTGCCGATGAACCACATGGCTACATCATCTGCGTAGCAGACACCATTGGACGATAGGCCTAACTCCACTAGGACATCACTCAGAGAGTTGGGCTGAGGCAACTCCCTTGCAGGAGGCCCCGTTCCGTTTCCGCCTCAGAACACCAACAGCCGTTAACACGAGTGACAAACTGCTGATTGTCTAAAAGTGCTAGAATCACAGCCCTGAGTTCCGGGCTAACCCCTATTCTCTCCATGACCGCCCCAACCCAAGCAATCGAGACCGTGTCGTGCGCTCCCTTTAATGTCTAAGAAGACAGCCACGACCATGTCTCCTAGCATCCACGCCTCCCGTATACTAGTCAAGAGATACAGGATGGCGTCTTAAGCACTCTTATTTGGCCTATAACCAAATTGCACCGGTGCAAGATAGCCGTAGTACTGTATATTTCAGTCAAGCCTGCACATCAGCATCTGCCCAAAAGCCTTACGAAAACAGGATAAAAGAGCAATAGGGCGATAGTTTATTATGCTAGACTTATCACTGCCCGCTTTGTGTACTGGCACTAAAACAGTGAACATCCATGTCTGCGGAACCCTCGCACCACCGAGAACGTCCTGCATAAGGCCGAGAAGGCTGCCTGTAGCAGCGCACGACAGACTTTTAAGCTGCTGGTATGACATGCCATCGCTGCCGGGCGCGCTGCTGCTCTTGCACTTAGAGGTTTGGTGACATCAGAAGGATAAAAACTTTGTGCTGCAAACTATAGAACTTTGCCGAATTTTTCCGAATACGCCGTTACAGCATGTTTTGCTTTAGATTTGTCATTGTATTTTTCAATTAAAAAAACTAATAAATGACCTTTAAACATTGGCCAGTACCGCCACGTAGATTTAATTTCCAAAGCAGAGATGTTCGGTAGACCATCATGACCATCATGCATGGTTTGCGAATACTGGCAAACTGGCGAATATTAGCTAGTTTTCATTATTTATGCAGCAGTGGCGACTTTTTCGTTTGAGAGTTATCGTGCAATCGGACGGACAAAAAAAGCACCAATCGTGATTGTGCTCATTTTCAACAGCATAAGTATCTCGGGCCATCAACCTACCTCTTTGCCAAGTATCAGCTTGACTGGGCCAGTTTCGCAAGGTAACAGGACCATTTTCGCTGCCAACATAAAAATTCCAACATAAAATGCGAAATAAATGAGCCCGGCGATCATACGCGAACTTCATAAAAGTTCCGTGGGTACCCTAATGATCGGCAAGCAAAGCACAGCCGAATTGTCAGAGGCTTGAGCCAAGGGGTTGCTGGAACAAATCTGGTTTCCCGACCACGGGAACTCTAAAAAGGAAATAGCCTACCCCTCTTGTTACTCTGGAATGGTGAGGGTTATTAACGTCTAAAGCCAGCTGTTAAATGTGCCTATTCACCGAATGACAGGTTGCAGCATCAAGCGCCGTCCGTCTACCATTATTTAGTTCTGTGTAGCACTTGATTTAAACAAGTGAAGCAATACACAAAGAAATTTCTTTTTACACAACAATCTAGCTGGTGCCTCCTTAATTATTGAGTGTACTGTTGGTGCGCCCACGTGCACCAGGGAGCAACTGTCAAGGTCAACGATATCACTGTAGCTGTTCAAAATCTACGTTTCAAAACGGTCGACATAAAAAAAAAGCGCCCCTGATGTCGTTAGGCTTAACTTTATGGCTTGCTTCTTGGTGTACGTCGGCACACCAACTTTACACTCAATAATTAAGGAGGCACATGGCTCGTTTGTTGTGTAAAAAGGAATTTATTTGCGTGTTCCTGCGCCAGTTGAAAGTAGCTGCTAGACAGAACTAGATTTCGGCAAATTGCTATAGAAGCTACAGCTTGTCATTTGGTGGCAAACCCCCTCTAATGTTGTATTTTTTTTTTATGTTTA
Source organism: Lithobius niger (assembly GCA_023313725.1). Lineage (NCBI taxonomy): Eukaryota > Metazoa > Arthropoda > Chilopoda > Lithobiomorpha > Lithobiidae > Lithobius > Lithobius niger. The sequence goes on along the minus strand of JAHWFP010180886.1, from coordinate 39,828 downwards.
ATTAATTTATTTATTAATTAATTAATTAATCCCTTCGAGACCATAACGTGTAGTACAGCCAAATTGTTGGTTTAGGCGACGAGCCAAGCGTATGCGAAATCTAATAGCATCACCGATCTATGTACAAATCTTTACAACAGTCTCCCTTTGTCGTACGGCTGGAGTGGAAAGGGTTAATTCGCATACCAATTTACAAAAAGAATGTTTACGAATGGATGATACTCGTTACCATGAATCACTGGCCAAGGAAACGTCACAGAGTGACCACTCATACTTAGCAAACTAAAAGGATCATAATAGTCACGCAAGAAACACAATAGTTTTTTTTAAACATTAAACGTAAGTAAGCGTAGATTTAAAACGCGTTAGGCACAGTCATGCAATCGGCAGCTTCTCACTGGAGATGTTAACTCTTCTAAGTATGGCCATAAACACTGGAAGGCTGGTAACCACACATTAAACATCACTACTGAAAAATACAACTATTTTCTAGGGCTATGTATTTTTACCGATGTTTACTTGAGTAATATAACAAACCTCTACTCCTTCTCACCCCCTTCTCTCTGCAAAACCCGTGTGCAGAAAAAAACCGTGAAAAATAGGCAATCGAAAAAAGCGGGAAAAGTAAAAAACAAAATTCACGAAAGACGCTGCATAAACATCTGAAGAAAAAAATGCGCAGAGAAAAATGCATGTAAAAAGAGCTGAAGTAAAAAAAATCGTGGCCTGTCGTATGACTTTCCGCCGTATTCAGAAGCAGAATCTAGCAGTTGATTTGGAGAAAGCTATTCTCAAACCACAAGAAGAACTTTCTGAACCGTGCCAGCTAGACAAATTTACTGGTTACAGTTAAACAAGACAACGCCACGTCATTGAGCTTCATAAGCTCGATTTGATACATAGCGACGTTTGGACCACTGAAGGTGAAGACTAAACGAGGTATCTCGTACTTTATCACTTCTAATATTATAGACGACTATTTTCGTCAAGCCACCGTCTAAAAGTGAAGCTTTAGAGGACCCTAAAGCTAGAATAGACAAGGAAACAGGATTTTCCGTTAAAGCTTTAAGGTGCGTTTACGCAACAAGACCCTTTCGCTCGCCGAACGCTATTTGCTAGGCAACCGTTATTTATTTACAATTAATTTCCCGGTTCTGTTAAATGAATGCGGTAATAGGCAACAAATGTAATGTATTATAAATAACAATACGGATAAAGAACAAAGTGCAAGTAATTTTAAACATTGCTACAACATTGTTGTCATTTCATGCTATTTCCAAAATTTGCTATTCTCGCTGAAAAAACCACTTCTAGCAGTGATCAAAATGACGGCAGAATAAATAGCTACTTGCAGCTAGAATTCAAAATCCAACATGGCATCCATTTCAGGGTTGTCGGATCGAAGACAAGTCGTCGAATACCAGCCTCCAGAAATCTGTCCGTCGTCTTGTACAGCAGTAAAAATTGTTTTCTATAGTAGTCATAAATCGATGCTGTCATATTGCCCGCTTCGTACGTCGTGTCGCGAGGCACGAGGAGAAGATTTGCGTCCGCGTTCTTGCCGTGGTTACTACGTATAGACAACTTGAAAGCCACATTCTTCTGTAAAGGTGAGAAGCAGCCAGCAGATTTAGTATTAACCAAGTGAAAACTAGTAAGTGAGAAATTTGTCGTTGCATAAACGAGCCCTTAAACTGACAATTGAGGACAGTATTGCTGGACGAAGTTCGACTAATTGTTACGCACCAGCGTGATCCGTCATGTGAAGATGCATGTGTACATGCCACAAAGAAATGGAACCGCTGAGATGTACAACCACACGCTGATAAACCTAACCCGTACAATACTAGGTGGGGTGAGAAGATTCCAGAAAACCTTGTGGGATGAGGCTTTGAGGATGGTCGGTTATCTCCGCAACACTTGTACAATTCAAACTCTTTAACAAGACGCCACAAGAACGCTGGATCGGTAGACCGCCGTCAGTTCATCACATGCACAATTTTGGCAAGGCCTATGTAGCTGTTCCGGCACAAAAGAAGGATGGGAAGCTAGATGTACAATTAAGAGTTGGAAACTTGATAGGTTACTAGTAAAGTAGTAAAGGTTACTGAATCCTAATCCCAGAGACATATGAAGTAATTCAGTCAAGAGATGTCAGGTTCAAAGACCTCTGTGGCAAACCAATGAATTGTAGCAGCGAGTTTGAAGATGTGGTCTACAAACTTGAGAGCATGCCAGATCAGGACTCAGACTTCAGTGGGGGAAAGTGAGAAGCACTAAACAACCGCAGATGATACCTTTACCACAGCTGTTAACCAAGGACCGTAATGCGCCACTTGAAGGTGCTAAAGGGAGACTAGAAGTTCCAGAAGCTAATGAAGTTTAGAAACAACAAGCACCAGAGTGGATTGGTTTCCTGATGAACCAGAACCAGAGGCTCGTCTTCAGATGCAACCAGATTATCCACGTATTGTTTATGATTAGCCAGTACCTCTTGTTCAGGGTCTGCCGGTACCTATTGCCCACGATAGACCGACACCGGTTGCAGAGAGCCACCTCATCGCCTGAGAGGTAGCAGTAGGACGAGAACAGTTGAAACGTCAGTAGTCGAAACAACAGAAGTGACGTCAAGGACTGAGTATGAGAGGTTTCAAGCTGCTATGAGAGATGGAGCAGCGAGCGCAGTGGAAAACACTAGTGATGCCAGTACTCGCCGCATCCGAAGTAAGCCTCAGCTAAGCCTGTTAAACGTTGTGAAGAGTGAGACGGAGAGAGGAACCAGAATGGACCGTTAAGCCATGCTGGAGCAATGGCGGAATGCTTCTATAGATGAGCATTCCAAAACCAGGACTTCATGCTACTAGCACAAAATAAAGACGCGATGTTGCCGAAGAAGTCAAACCGTCAGAGGAAGCGAGAATCTCGTCAAGAAAGACAGAGAGCGCTTCGAGGTGTGTGCTGCAGTCGTCTCGAGGATGAACTAATCAAAAAAGGACCTGGGAACCACAATTCGCCAGGGACTCTGCGAATCAGATATGAAGAAGAGGACAAACTCCGTCGCCATGGATTCACCGCACAAGAAGTGAACCACGAGTGAGGGAATATATTGAAAGTGAAATCGTGGCTTGCATAATGCACTTCCGGTTTGGCATATTGCCATATTCAGTCAGTGATCGATCGGTAGAAGAAAGAATTGTGTATTTTCTGGAACGGTCAGCATGGTGTTCAGCATCAACGATCGTGATCGTTCCATCTAACCGTGTCTTCGTAATCAAGACAAAGTACAGACAAGACCTTTATGCATGTTGCGAATCTTGCACCTGAAGATCCTTGTGGCCCCTTTCTCAATAAGCCTTAGTTTTTACGTTTTGTATCTTTCTTGTTTGCCGACAGGTATTGTAAAAGGTATCCTGTCGGCAGTCGATCGCAAAATAGTTGATTGTTTTCCGTTGTTGACGCCTCGGGCGTTTTTGTTTTTTGCACGTGTGTTTTTTAGATGAAACGTGTTGTTGTCTTGTCGTTAACGAGAATAAATTCCGTCGTTGATACCAGCAACCGAACTGGGCAAAATGTCTAATTTTGCTTAATCTCTTTTAATCAGATTTATTCATGAAATCCTAGTGAAATCAAGAATCTCGCCCGCTGCGCTTATGCAATCAAAAATCATTCTGCTCAAGATCAACCCAGTCCCTTCGTCCTTCCTGATCAGACGGTACTGTAGCCTAATTCCTTTAAGCCGAGATAGGGTTCTCTAGACCTAACCTTAAACATCGTCAAAGTTGCTTGTCGTATGCTCTCCCATAAATGGTAATTTACGACATTTTGGTGCCGAAACCCGATGGGAAACAATTCAGAACGGGTTCAAATTAAGGTTAAAGCAGATTGTACTGTGTGTACAGTGCATTTATTTACTCGCATTTTCCTTTTTATGCTATACTAGACGATGAATTCTTCAATAAGTTTCAGCTAGATATTGCACTTTGTTTTTCAATGAATAACAAAATGGGCTGCGATAATTTTTTTCTCTCGTCGTAATTTCCTAAATATTAGAATTGCTTAAGAGCCTTACTATCAGCAAACTTCGGTACATTGTTTTTATGGTGTATTTGTTGAAATCCGAAAATGGACTTGCCTAATTTGAAACGCAGTCGTAACGCGCGTAACACGGCTATAACAAAGTCCTTCTGAAAATCAGCCAGGGAATTGCTGATGTAAATCAGGAGGAAGTGGAAATCGGTTTGGCTCAGTTATTAGAGAAAGAAGCTGTGCTGCTTCCCATCCTTAAGCAAATAGAAGATAAGACACCTGAGACTGAGTTAAAGGCTGAAATTCAAGATCATGAAACTGCTTCAGAAGCAATAATAGAGATGAAGGTTCGTGCTAACCGATTCCTGTCTAGATCAAAAAATGCTTCTTCTGCATCATCTTCGGCAAGTGCAAAAATTAACGTAGAACTCCCAAAGTTACAAATAAAGAAATTTGATGGTACGTTTCAAGACTGGGAGCGGTTCTGGGATCAGTTCGTGGCTGGTATTGGCTTGAATTCCGCTATTTCAGACGTAGATAAATTTAATTACCTGCGTAGTTTACTGAGTGATGATGCGGCACGAACTATACAAGGGCTCACTTTGACTGATGACAATTATTTAATTGCTCTTAGTCTGTTATCAGAGAGATATGGTCAAGAGGAAGTTCTTGTCGATGAACATATTAAATCTCTTTTGAATTTGACCCCTGTGAAAATGACAAAAAATTGTCAAGACCTGAGACGTCTTCTTGAGGTCGTTCGTATTCATACTCGTGCATTGGAGTCAATGAACGTTGATGTCACTGCGCTTGGTGCAATGCTGTGTCCTATTGTTCTACGAGCTATCCCTGCAAATTTGCTAACCGAGTGGAACAGGAAGCCGAATAGCAAAGGGAACATTGATTTGGAATTATTGCTGTCCTTTGTGAAATCGGAGCTAGAGAACATAGAGCAGGTTTTCAGAATGTCCTCTGAAAAGAAAGAATTAAAGAAAGAAGATATGCCTTGCTCATCAAGAAATTCGGAGGTCTCTTATGGCGAAGGGAAGAATGATAGTACTGCCTTGTCACTTGTTGTGTCTCAAGGAAAAGGTTTGCATCTTAGGCCTCCATTCTGCATTTTTTGTGACGGAAATTTTCACTTTTCTTCAGAATGCCCGGCTGCCCAATCCAATAAGGCAAGGAGGGAAGCAATATTTAGGAATAAACGTTGTTTGCATTGTTTGCAAAAAAATTATACGAAAGCTAGCTGCAGCATCGTTATGAAGTGTCGATCATGTCAGAAAGATCACCATACTCTGCTTTGCCCTGGTAGAGAGTCAAAGGAGATTGGAAAAACGAAAAACGTAACGGCTGCCATTGCAGCATCACCTGTAGCAGATCAGAATGCTAAAGAGGTATGTGTTTCTCCAATCGCAGCAGCCTCATGTTATACCAAGTCGTCAGCTTCATCTTCACGGTTGGTGTCAGTGTTGCAGTCCTTACGTCTTTGGATTAACCACAATGGTGTTTTGAAGCAAGCAGTAGTACTCATTGATGGCGGCTCTGAAAGATCCTTCATTACCAGGAAAGCAGTTGAAAGGTCGGGTCTTGCAACGTATCAACAGGAAGATTTAACTGTGCATTCGTTCGGAGGGTGCAATAAGAAGCAGAAAACTTTCCGTGTGCCTTTACTGCTTGAGGGTTATAATGGAGTTCAAGTTCGCATTGATGCGCTTCAAGTTGAGGAAATTTGTAGTGGTGTCACCCTGTGGGAGTCTGGCCAAATAGAAAACTTTCTGCAAGGTAGCAGAACTCAATCTTGCTCTTATCTTATGGGAGCTGGTGAGTCAGTGGTGGTCGATATCCTAATCGGTGCCGATTGGTATTGGCAAATAATGACCGGACAAATGAAACGGCTTACGTCAAGTCTGATGGCGACTCAAAGTGTTTTCGGGTGGCTGCTTCAAGGCTCAACACGTTCCTATTCTTCAGCCACTGCCATGGTCTCTATGTTGGCAATTTCTGAGACGTCTACTTCAGATGATCTAAGTTCTCGTCTAGCTTCTTTATGGGAATTGGACAGATGTGGGACGTTGGCTAAAGAAGATAAATCTACAGCAACAGTTGAAGACGTGGACGTTCTTGAAAGGTTCAAACAGACCACAACCTATGTCAACGGTCGTTATCAAGTTCAGATTCCTTGGTCTGATAAAAAGGACAAACTTTGCAACAATTTTCTATTGGCTAAAGAGCACTTAAAACGTCTTTTGTTGTCTTTGCAAAAGGAACCAGACAAGCTTCTGCGTTACCGCACTGGCATATACGAATACTTGAAGAATGGCCATGCTGAAGAAGTGTCCCTTGAAGTGGAACCTGGTCATCCCGTGTACCACATGCCGCACCATCCTACCATTAAGGAGGAGCGCAAGACCATGAAACTCCGCATAGTCTTCGATGCATCGTCTCGCAGCGGCGGCGGACTTTCTTTAAACCAATGCCAATTTGCTGGGCCAAGTCTTAATCCCTTAATTTTTGAACTGTTGATCAGATTTCGTTGGAATAAAATTGCAATTTCAAGCGATGTCGAGAAAGCATTTCTTCAAGTGGACTTCAAGCTCAAGAGAGGGATGCAACTCGCTTCTTGTGGACAGACGAGGAGTGGACGGCAGATTCCGAGCCAAAGTTGAAAATCTTTCGTATGACAAGAGTCTTGTTTGGTATGAAGTCCAGTCCTTTTCTGCTAGCTGCAACCATTCGCTTTCATGTGGAGTCTCAAGCTAGCGACAATGCCACTTTAGCTTCGGTCATAGATGCTAATACATATGTTGACGATTTTGTAGCAGGTTCTTCTACTGTTGGCCAGTCCCTAGCCCTTTCAAGGGACGTCAATGCCCTAATGAAAAGTGGTGGAATGGTTTTGAAGAAGTGGACCTCCAACAGTCTGAAGCTGCGAGACTTGTGGAAACAAGAAGGTCTAGTCTCCTTGGAGGAGCCAGTCGAACTTCTCGAGGTGTTGAGTTTAATATGGGACCCTAACCTAGACTCTTTATCTCTGAAACATACTTCGTTCTTGTCTGCCTTAGAGGGAAACAAATCAACGAAGAGAGGCATTTTGGAAATGTTAGCTCGTCTTTACGACCCGTTAGGATTCATAACGCCTAAGTCTATCACCATTAAGATTCTATTGCAAGACTTATGGAAGCAAAAGCCAGGATGGGATGAAGTAATTCCTAGTTCCTATGATGCTTTATGGCAAGAATGGAAATTAGACATGTCTTCGTTTTTGCATCAAGTGAATGTTCCTCGATGGTATGAGACGTGGGATTTGGGCAATGAAGGGTCGTATCTTCATGTGTTCTGTGATTCTTCTCCGCGTGCCTATGGAGCAGTGGCATATATAGTTGTGCATTCGGAAAGCAGTGGTTCATCTGCTGCGTTTGTTGCTTCGAAGTCCCGTGTAGCACCACTGGAACCCATGAGCATTCCACGCCTGGAGCTGATGGCGTGTCTGATTGCTGCTAGGCTGACTGCTACTATCAAAGAAGCTTGGAAGAAACCAGATTTGGAAGTGTTCCTATGGTCAGATTCCAAAGTTGCCCTCGACTGGATCAAGGGTCCTTTCAGAAGATGGAAACTTTTCGTCGGCCGGAGAGTTCAAGAGGTGCAAGCGTTAACGGCTAATCATTCCTGGTTTTATTGCCCTTCTAAATCTAATTCAGCTGATGTCATAACAAGAGGTATGTCCCTGGAAAAGTTGTTGTCTTTATCTTTGTGGTGGCATGGACCATCATGGTTGTTGCAGGAGAAGGACTCTTG
>JAHWFP010180886.1:0-31994 GCA_023313725.1 Lithobius niger | reverse complement strand
AAGGTCCGTTCAGTAATGTTGCGGATGGTCAACGGAAATCTTATTCGACGTGCAATGCAGAAGCTTTGCCCACTTGAGATAGTGTAGGTCTTCTGTAATTCCTGTTGCAGGCGACTGTTTAAGTCGTAGGGACAGTTCGCTTGTTAACAGACATTAAATACTGACATCACTCACAAGAAGCACATTGTGAGGTACACGTTACTCATTTTAGTTTAGCGGTCATAGTCATTAGTTTCCACCAGAAAAACTCTTTAGCTAGTCGTCGCAAACCAGCTGGTGAAGTCTGGGCAAGCCCTTAGTTCAACCACAGATCTTTTATTTCCTTCGATCTTGTATGCAGTTCTTTCAAGATTTGCGATCCTTCATGATGTCATTTGGAGCACCGTTAGAGGAGATGTCTTTAAATTCTTTTGGGGTGTGGCAAACCATTTCAAGAGTCTGAAGAGTGGCAACATATTTTTGGGATCTGACATGCAGCAACTATAAGGAGCTGTTGTGGATTTTATCATGCAAGATCCGCAAGAATTTTGAAGAGCATTTCTGTGGGTGCGGGAATGTTGCGAATCTTGCACCTGAAGATCCTTGTGGCCCCTTTCTCAATAAGCCTTAGTTTTTACGTTTTGTATCTTTCTTGTTTGCCGACAGGTATTGTAAAAGGTATCCTGTCGGCAGTCGATCGCAAAATAGTTGATTTGTTTTCCGTTGTTGACGCCTCGGGCGTTTTTATTTTTTCCACGTGTGTTTTTTAGATGAAACGTGTTGTTGTCTTGTCGTTAACGAGAATAAATTCCGTCGTTGATACCAGCAACCGAACTGGGCAAAATGTCTAATTTTGCTTAATCTCTTTTAATCAGATTTATTCATGAAATCCTAGTGAAATCAAGAATCTCGCCCGCTGCGCTTATGCAATAAAAAATCATTCTGCTCAAGATCAACCTAGTTCCTGGGATGCCGAATCAACCCAGTCCCTTCGTCCTTCCTGATCAGACGGTACTGTAGCCTAATTCCTTTAAGCCTAAGCAAGATAGGGTTCTCTAGACCTAACCTTAAACATCGTCAAAGTTGCTTGTCGTAAGCTCTCCCACAAATGCTAATTTACGACAATGCATAAGGAGCCTTCCTGGTCAAAAGTACTTGGGCGAAGACAGAACATCGACAGCGGGAGAACTTGATGGCAGATGACAGTCTACTTCTAGCGCCATCGGGTTTCAATGTCAATCGAGTCTGTCGGCCGGCCACAATTATAAATACAAATAAATATTCGCCACATAGCCTGGTCAGGAACCAGAAAGGTGGTAAGCCGCTTGCTCCGGGCCTAATATAGTACTCGAATTTAATTCGGTCTGACCAGGAGTGAATGTAGGAGGTCTCCGCAGAGCAACTCGCAGAAGCTCTGAACACTATTTCTCCCCACAATTTCTGAGCTTAGGGCATTCCAAATCCTGATGACTCGAAGCGAAAAAAATGTTTCCTACGATTAGTTTTATTACTAGTTTCCACGGATGGCCTTGAGTAAAGTGTACCGAAGGTGCAAATTCAAAAAACGGTAAATCGATCGACATGAAACCATAGAGAATCTTATATGTTAGGACATGTCTGACCTAATCCTACGTAGCTCCTCAGAAGTTCCAACCCACATCTAGAAAGCCTTTCCGTGTGGTGAAGGTCTCATCAAGTTGGAAGTCATTTGGTGAATTTATGCTGGGCAGATTCCAACAGATCAACGTCATTCGCTAGATGAGGAGACCAAACGAGAGAGGCATATTCCAAAATGAGGCGAATGAAGGCTTTGAATGCCCAAATTTTAGTTTTCAGATTTCCAGAAATAAAGCATCTGTTGACCACAGCCTAATGTTTAAATGCCATTGCACAGATCTTGTGGCAATGAAGGGATGACTTCAGATCTGATGTAAACCAAATGCCAAGGTCCTGTACTTCATCAACTGATGGTAGGAAAGTATTTTCAAGAAAGTAGAGTGTGGCGGTCATTCGAGTTTCCAACAAGGCAAGAGAGTCATTTATTAATCGAAAGTGGCATTTGCCAAGTTTCGGACCGCGTCTTGACTTGCAAGATTTCTTCCACCAAAATCAAAGATTAGTGCAAACAAGTATTTTCTGTACCGATTTTTACATAGTCGTCAAATTTAAAACCGTAGGTGTTATCAAATGCGAACTTCAGGTCGCTTATATAAATAATGAACAATATGGGACTGAGCACCGAACCCTGTGGGACCCGCAGCAGAAAATAAGCAGACAATAGACGGAAATCCCAAAACCCGCGTAGAACTATTATTGCCCAACCATCTTATTGTGATTAGTTTTCATTAGCCCAGTACGTAGCTTCCCGCTGTGCATCTGTTTAGAAATTTCACAAAAACCAACACTTTCGACTGTTTTTCATCGATTTTTTCCTTCTGCGTTTTTTTTTTCGCACTCTTTGTTTTTCCTAGATTTGTAAAATGCCGCCGAAGGGCTCAACTTCCTCTTAAAACTGAACCCCGGAGCTTATTCAAAGCCCAGGCGGTTGTCCGACTCTACTCGTTCAGTAATAAATAATTATGTTCTTTTTTCTAGAACCTAAAACTATCTGCTACAAAGGGGAAGAGAATTGCAGGTCTGGCCAATTATGCGTGCTGAAAGGAATTGGAAAAGTTTGTGAGTGTGAAGAAGAGATTTGTGGATATCCACCAAGTAAATGCGATCGAAGAAGACCAGCAGGTACGGTATTACCTTAGTCTTGCGCTCGTTGCAGTCTTATTTCTTACGGTTTTTCATTGTTACGTTTTTTTTTTTTTTTGCTTTTTTCTTTTGGTCAGTTTCGGTTTTACATTAACCGCTACAGTAGATGCTGGTAAGTAGTGAAGGTAATAAATTTCTGAAATAGCAAAGAACTTACATAATGGAACAGTACGTACGATTTTTTTTTAGTAAGTCGTCAGCAAGAAGGGCCGTAGCTAGCGCCAAGGAGAGGCAACTGCCATTCCAAAGAAACTGAAGAGGGTGTAATAGCCCAATGCAATTAGCCTAAAAAAACACCCAAAACCTGACATTGGAATAACAAAGATTCCTCTTGAGTATGTTTTATGTGTACTGAAAGGGAAACGATCGCCTCCCCCCCTCCCTAAAATTATGGTGACGGGTTTGGACGCCATCATGAACCACCACCTGGGGCCTCTAGTAGTGCAAAAAAAAAACGCCAGGGGTTACATGAAAAAAAAATCCCAAAGCTCAATCTGACCTTGACGGCAACACGTGTAGTAGTAAGATGTTGGCAGACTAGAAGGGTTGGAATGACGGCTGATGTGTCACAAGAATGGTTTTGGTTCGAAGGTATTCACAGAAATGTAAAAAAAAATGTCGAAAAAGTGGAAAATTTTTTTTTAACGTTAGGCGGTGACCATTTACTACAATTGAACGGCTTCATTTTGGTGAGACCGACTGTGGCGTCCGATTCTGGGCGCCGCCATCTAGTTATTTATAACCAATCACTGTTTTAATTAGGTATGCACCAATTACCCATGGTGCATACCTCCTATACAACTGCCAATAAATAAAGTTGCAGAGCCCTCTTTGTGGCTGCTGCCCATTCGACCACAAAACTGACTCCTAGTTCGTTGGTTACCGAACCCGGTTCACTACATTGGATACGAATTATGGGATACTTTCACGCCCGTAGCTATGATGATGTTTTTCTGGGAGGGGAAGTGGCATATTTATGCCCCCCCCCCCCTCCCTTCTGCCGCAGCTATGGAAGAATTGCTCTCTTCACAATTTTTTTAACAATATGCCAACTGATCTAGTTTGTAAAACCGAATGTTTCTATTTTGCCTCCACCTCCACCGTTGGCACAATTTTAGTGTTGGTTTGATTATTAAATTTATTTAGTTTTCCAATAGAGCTTTATTTAAAAAAAAAGAAACCTGGTTGATGCCACGATTTATCACAAATGCCACATTTCAAGACTTTTTAAATGATGTCGAAAAATTTGCGGTGTTCGAATTTTTTCTACTGGTTAAAGAACTGATATCACCCCACCAACGAACTACCAGCAAGCTAATCCCATCGTCTATTACTTCAGAAGTAAAATAAAAACTTGACCCCTGCTACAACGTTTTTCATTTAAACTTTGATCTAATAGTCGATGGGATTAGCATGGCGGTTGTTTGTTGGTGGAGGTGATATCATTTCTAAAAGGGGCAATTTTCGGTCAGCACGTGGGTTAGGCTTGGTACACTGTACAGAAAACTTAGTAGCAGCTATTTTTATTCAGATATCACTACTTTCATTGGCTGAAACTTGGCGAGGTATTTCCTTCTGGGTTTTGTTTCTGATTTAGATTGTCACGGCAGGAAACAATTACGAAGACAACAATTAAATTTTGAAAGGAACGCCTCATCCATCTGCCATTTGACGAGTTTTTTCGCACTTTGTTCTTGTAAAGTAAACCAGAAAGTTATTTACTTCTGGCTGGTTAGTATCAAAGGCTGTCCTTGTGACAATGCACTAGTTTGAAAAAGTAAACTGTCCGAAATGGGGCTCGAATCCAGGGCTCCCAGCTTGCTAGCCCACTGTTTTACCGTGGCCAGCAGTTATTTTTGAACAAACCTCTTTTATTTGTGATTTAAAGGACACCAACGTACAACGAGAAATAAGAAAGATATTTGCTCAGTCGTAGCCTCCACAGAATCATGCTAGCCATTTTTATTTCTTATTTACGGCAGATTGTACTGGATCGTCCTGCGCACGAATTTTCATACAACTTCATGTACTTAAAGCATTACTGTAATTATTATTCTATGAAACATGTTTCTCCTGTCACGCCTATTAAATTATGGCGGAAAATGCAGGTTAGAATATTTTTTTTGCTTAAACATTTGCTCTATGAACAGGCTACACGTGCATGCACTTTTATTTTATTTATACCACGGTTGTGACGTCATGCTAACACAAAGCCCTGCTAAATTTCCATAGGTTAAATCCCTTTAACCGTGACCGGAAGTGTGCTTCGTCACAAAACGGGTGGGTTATCAAGTTACCCGGCACTTTTGTCGATAACCCACACTTTTGCCGATAACCCACACTTTTGAGAATGCTGGATCACACGACCTGGAATGCACACACCAACAACCAAATAAAGCGTGCTAAAAAGGATGCAATAAAAACGTACAAAAGGAAACACTTAACTTGCCGGAATGTCCCGGATGAAATCCTATCCACGCTACCTCTCACATGTCTGGCCCATAACTAAGCTAATTTACTCCACGCAACTTCCCACCCCCCCTTCCCTCCACAAAATTAAATGGAATGACCTTCATTCTTACCGATACCCTATTACCTTTTTTTTTTTTTTACAATTCTCAAACTACAACGCACAAAATGAATTGTTTATCTTGCCAGAATGTGCCGGCACAATGTCATTCTGTCACTGCTGCCTCATGTAGACGTTTATTCACTCAGAAAAGCTTCGAAAACACGAGCGAACTTACCAGCTTGAAATCTAGCTAAACGACTCGTTTGTCTCCTTCCTACACAATACACATTCCCCCCCTACCCTCCACAACTTGACCCAAAGGACTCGTCCGTCTGTCACCTACTCCCCCCCTTCATAAACTAAAATGGAATGATCTTCATTCCTATCAATATACTGATTGATTACCGTTTTAATTAAATACGAGTTAGCATGACGTCCCAACCGTGGTATAAAATATTTAAAAAACAGTTATGAATGCAGTTTGTAACTAAATAATTGTTCCAGTAACTATCCAAGTCAGCTTCTTCTTTGCTAATACAGCTTTATATTTTTATTTACTTTTTTATGGTGGGTCACTTTATGTTTCGTTTTTGGTCCATGAACCATGAATGGGTGAAAGTTACCGTGATTTTGCTGTAATAGGCTAGCCAGAATTACTGCGTTTGTGACAGGGGCGGATTTAACGGGGGGGGGGGGGGGGGGCAGGGAAGGCAGGGTCCCCCGGGCCTTCAACATAAAAGGGCCTTCATGAGCCTTCATCGTAAAAGGGGCCTTCATTCCTTAAGCACCAGTGAAATATAGAACTAATAACGAAGAACGTTGTTGGGTTTTAGCTAGCTAAGAAAAAAAAAGGTACTCATAATTTCGGGCAGGCAGGGGCCTTGTATGGCTTCCCCCCCGGGCTGTCTCTTTAAATCTGCCGCTGGTTGTAAAGTACAACATAATTTTAGCCTAAGGGGATATATCAACTTATGATGTGTGGCCAACTTTCAATCTAGATTCTATCCTTATTGATTCAGAAATATTCGGAGGGGGGCGGGGCACACTCGCCATCAAAGAATTCTCCATGATCGGTCGTATTTTATATAATTTTATATCATATCTGCATTTGTCTTACGTACCTGAAGAATGATATAAAAATAAAATTCCGGGCAATTTCAGTATTTCGCCTAGTTCAATGACTTGTGTCTTATAATACAGATCCTATTTTTCAACTCAAAAAGGTCTGATTCTTCACGTCGACCCTCATAAATATCCGGGAACGAATGGTTTTTAGTAAATTTGTTTGCCCTTTTATTCCCAAACGCATAATTTTTCATTTGTTTTTGGTGCATTTAGCAGCGTTATTTTTTAATATTGTATGCCAGAATATCATGTAACGGACATTGGCTCACCCTCGTACCTACCTGGGTGCTGTTGTGTTGTGGTTGACACTTGTTGGCGCCAAAATCACTTGTGCAACGGCAAGGACTTTCAGGTTTTGCGCCAAAACCATGAGCGGACGTGCAGGAGAACGTGGCCAAGTATTGTTGGCCACGATTGGTGAACATTTTGTAACCATGAACTGGATTGGTTAACGAACTCACAAGCTGATTGGTTGTCCGGTGGAGCTCTGGATCCGACCGGAGCATATATAAGTCAAGGGCGTCAAAGCCCGGTGTTCTATTCCCGTTGATTCTTGTGTTGAGAAAGAACGTAATAATGTAACCCAAATCTTGTCATGATTTATTCCGCATTAAATAAGGTTTAACTACTTCAAGTTTGGCTTTTACATTGAACACAAGTTACAATCAGCAATGTAACAGTTGCTTTCATCGTCGGAGGTGGTGGAGCTAAAAAATAAACAAGACTTCAGTGTAAATTGGCTGTGCTTACTGCCCCACTGCAATGGAACCAGGGTTGGGCTTCGCTGCACGTCTCATTTACCGTCCTTCACGCTAGCTGTCTTGTTGCTTATTTTTGCCATTTAAACTAATCCGAAAATGATCTCGTGTAAACGAACACCTAGTGGTTTCAGTAAAATTACAAAAAAAAAATTAAAAAATTTCCTGCGGAATAAAGGAAACTAACCAGTTTTTAACGTAATTCCAAGCGTCGTATTTACGCGCCCACTAAAATTCTGGGAGGGCAGTTGCTTACTTTGTAAACCCCCTTTCCCAGATATAATTTTTAAAATGTAATTTGTTTTCGTGCCCCTGCTGTAGGCCATAACCAGTGCTAGGAATGGGAATCTGAGCCTAGAAAACAGAATAAAAATAACTTAAATTAAAACCTAGCCTAATGAAGTAAGTAACGTTGAACCTTACTTACCGTAATCATTCTGGTATTCTGAGACCGTGGTTATTCAGGTATGGTGAGGTATGAAGAGCTGCTACAGGTTAACGAGTTGGAACCTTGGCAGCAGTTTCTACAGTTCCCTGTAATCGCAGGCCGTTTCACGTTGTCGAAGCCAGGGAATGCAGCCCAAGTTTTGAAGACAAAAGTGTGCACTTCGCAAGATTCAGGTCAGGTCTGAACCGTTTCTTCGGAAAGGCGAAGGACTGTAAATTCCTCATAAAATTTAGTCGTACTGGCACAGGAATAAGCAAGGGAATAAACGTGGGAATAAGCTCGTATGATGAAATTTGCTAGGCTAACATTAATTGAATTTAAGTGGGCAGCCACACGTGTAATGCTGGTAAAACGTTTGAAAATTCTAGAGCTTCAATGTGGCTTAGGTCGTACGATTTATTTGAAAATCATGTTGCTTAAACGCAGAACGTTAAAAGTGTAGCAAGTATTATCCTGAAATTTAAGAAATTGTTGAATTTTAAAACAATTTGAAGGGTTAAAACTAAATGAGTTTAAATGTTGGTCAGCTTGTGTTACAAGCTACAATTTTGAAAATTAAGAGAAATTTATAGGACAACTGAGTCTCATGTGTTAAAAGTTGCAAAAAAAAGTTGTTAAAATTGTTTACTGCAATAAAAACTAAAATCTAATTATTTAAAACTTGTAAACCTAGAAAATGTTAGCCATCCAGTGGTAGTGTTATGCCAGGAATGTCATATAGTTGTGCATGTGCAATTTTTGGTTTTAATAACACTGGGCTTAGTCTGTTAGTTAAAGTATGATCATTGTGTCAATGTATCAGTGTATGTTTAAATCTTGCTATTTGTGCCTTTTAAATTAAGGGGGTAGCAACACAGTTAGAGCTAGCCAAGCAGAATGCAGGGTTGCCGCTGTGAGGGACTGGTTGGTTTGGTTTATTACCAAGTTTAAATTATAGGTTTATTTATTAGTTTTTTTTTTGCTAGTGTCAGTAATTAAGAGTGACCAAGCTGGTTATGCACGGACTTTGTAAGTCTTCTTGCAATGTGTGTACAAATTGCAGTGCAGAACACAAGCAAGAGCTGGTAACTTTAAAACGGTTAAAATTAAAATTCTTAAAAATTTAAAAGGCCTAGTTAAAGTGGGGTGAAGCCGTTTGATGCATGCAAACTGGTTAGCTCCGTTAGTTTAGCTAGTTAATCTGTCTAGTCTCTTTCCTGTTGTTGTGTGCGACAAAGGCTGAACCGAATTCTGGAATTTAAAGATTTAGTTGGCCTATCTTTACACACTTGACTTCAAAAGTTTAAGTTGAGTTTAATACCGATACTAGTCCTGACTGTTACGGTTACTATGATACCGACAATTCCAAGTAGGAAGCCTGAGTATAATTCGACTCAAGTCTCAAAATTTGGCCCGTGTACTTCGAGCATGTTGAATTTACATTTCTCAGCTTATGAAGTACCGTACGACAAACCAGTAGCTTTATTGCTAACAAGCATTGGTGCGAAAATGTAACAAGCATTGGTGCGAAATAAATGCTTCCCAACTTATGCGCACCTAATGCACCAAACCTCTACCTGAAATAAACACCCTATTACTGGTTACAGTTCTACTCCAAATTATCAGTGTGAAAGAGTGATGTTTCAAAACAGAGGCAGGCTGCAGGGGAATCAAATTCGGATTATATTACGGGGTTAAAGAGGCTTATCTCCACTGTAATTATGGTCTGAATGATGGAACCAAGCTGGAAACATTGATGAGAGATCGTTTCGTGGCCGGGATTTTAAACTCCTGAGTTACTTAAAGTTTTTTTGGCGCTGGATCCCGCTATAGTCACATTTGAGTCTGCCTGCAAGTTAGCGCGTTCACAAGAACTCTCTTAAAAAAGAATGTGATTCTGTTTAGAATTTTTCGACGCATTCAGTTCAAAACGAACGTCTGTTTAAAAGTAAAGGTAAAATGTTTAACCATGCTGTTACATGTTTCTGTTGTGGTAAGGAAAATCGCGTGAAAGAATTGTCTGCAAATTTTGTAACAGCAAATGCTCAGCCTGCGGGTAAAAAAGCACATCACGTAGAAAGAGTTGTCAAATTGCGATTCGGACAGTTCTTAATGCGATTCTGGAGACGGACCTGAATCTGATGAAATTAACTCTGTCACTACAGATGTGCTTAGTGCAAAATGGGTGGTTCATTGTCAGTTAAATGGACATGAACTTCCTATAGAAGTTGATTCTGGAGCAGAATCAACCTTAAGTCCAGCTAGTTACTTAACACAATATTTCACATATATTATGCCATTAGGTGCTATTAAGCTTAATGTAGTCTACGGCGGGAAAACTGAAATGTTGTACACATATTGTAATCCCTGGCGAACAACCAGCCTTGTTAGGGCATAGCTGGATGCATAGGTTTCGTGTGGACATCAATCAAATCTATTTCCAAGCCTGTTCATGATTTCGAATTTTCAGAACAATTAACAGAAGATATTAATTATGTCTCTTATAAAGAGGTATTTAAACGTTCTCCATAGCTGCTCCCACCGGGCTTATGAATACGTAAGACTTTAAAGCAAATATTAAACTGAAACCAATCGCAGTACCTAAATAATGCAAGGCCTGACCTGTACCCTTAGCTTTTAGGGGGAAAGTCGAATATGAAATCAACCGGTTGGTCTGTGAGATTGTCCTAAAACCAGTGGATTGTTGTTCCTGGGCGACCCCTGTAGTGTTTGTGTTTTATTATGAACATTGATGATCGTATTTTAGGGGATTATTCGGGCACAGTCAATCCAAAACTGAAGTATACAATCCCGTGCCGAGAGCTGAAGGTTCATTTCCGAAACAAGCTGGGTGTGATACGTTTTCAATTATCGAACTTTTCGATGCTTTCCTGCTAGTAGATGAAGAGGCTGAAGCACCGTTGACTATTAACACGTACAAAGGCCTATTTCAGTTTCAAAAACTCACTTTTGGGCTTGCTAGTGCTTCTTGAATTTTTCAAAACCGAATGGAGAATGTATGTAGGGAGATGCTATGGCTGATCCATTTATGGACGATATTCTGGCCGCTGGGACAGGAAAGGAGCATTGTGTAACTTTGTTCCAAGTCTTAGAAGCACTGCTGGAAAGCGGGTTGAAATTTAAGAAAGCAAATGTCGACTCTAGAGATAAGGTTAATATATTTGGGATTTCAATTATATCGAAAAGGTGTTTCTAATTTGTCAGAAGTTTTGGACACTATTAAGCTTGCTCCAGAACCTCGTAATATTCAATAATTAAAGTGCTACTTGAGCTTCATGAACGAATATGGCAAACTTGTTCCTCATCTGGTGACCGTATTGGCTCCATTAAAAAAATTATTGTCTCCAAAGAATGTCTAGAAATTCTAAGGCTGCGTTTCTAAATTCTAAGTTACTGGTGCACTATGACTCAGTGGTGCTCTAGGGGTCAGAGCACGCATTGTACAAAATGGTGAACACAGGCCAATTGCATTCATCTCGAGGGATCTCTCTAAAGCAGAACTTGTGTACGCCCAATACGACTGTTAGGCGTTATCGATTATGTTTGGAGTCAAACACTTCCATCAGTATCTGTTTGGGAGAAGGTTCAAAGGCATTGCCGTGGGTGTTTGGGACCAAAGTGTCAATCACAGCCATAGCCACTGCATGTATTCAGTGGTAGGCTTTATTTCTTAATGGGTATGACTTTGAGCTCTAGCATATCCTTGGCACACTTAATTTGACAGCTGATATTTTTTATCATGAATTCCTATGCCCTATGAACCTTTTTCAAAGAAAATAAATCTTGTTTGGGTAGTAACGAATTTGCAAACTATTGAAATGATTCAAATATTGGCTGACCAACTAGAGCATTTAACACTAAAATATAAACTGCTGGCAACAGTTGATCGATACACATTTGATGGTTGGCCAGACAAGGTTGAAAGTGGATAATTAAAATGTAATTTCAATCGTAGGAACGAGTTATCTGTTGATGGTACCATCGTGTTCTGGGGGTATCGTGTAATTGTGCCCAACACTTTGTGACCACAAGTGCTTGCGGAGCTGCCTCTAGGCCACTGTGGCATAGTTTGAATTAAAGCTCTTGCTCGCGCTCAAATTGTGTGGCCGCATATTGAAAGTACACTAGAAAATCTGGTAAATAAATGCATGCCTTGTCAAGTAGACCATGACGTTATTGCTACGCCGAAAAAACGTGTGGGAGAGGCCATTAAAGCCGTGGTGTCTCATACATATTGATTTTTGAAACCACTACCAGTGGAACTGTTATTCATATTATGTGCCATTTATTTGCTACATATACAGTTACGTGAAAGTATTAGTAAACAATAACGGTCCCCAGCTGGTGACTATCGAATTTGAGAATTGCCTAAAAGGATGTCATACGCCGTGTGATGTTTGTGCCGTACATGCCAATGCGTAATGGTGCAGCAGAAAATTTAGTTAAGTCTCTAAAAAGACGTACGAAGGCTAGCAAACCACACGGTCTAACTTCTGAATTAGCGCTAACAAATTTCCTCCTCCAAGTGCAAAATATTCCAAACTGTACCACTGGTTTAACTCCAAGTAAAGCATTTGTACGAAGAAATATAAGAACAAGATTACGTTTAATGGTACCGTGTACTGCAGACAAATGTACTTTGCATCAAGAAAGACAGCTTGAGTCTACTGCTAATAACGCCGAGCTTATTTACAGTGTAAGAGATAAAGTGTTTTGTACGGACAACTGACCAAATTCAAAGCACAATTGGGTGCCAGCACATTTTACGATAGCTTTCTGTAAAACTGAATATCAAGTAGTTTCAAAAGACGGACTCTTGTGGCAGAAGTTAAGTTCTCAGCTATGCAGGCGTGTGGCTGAAACACCTGACTTCGAGAACTTTCAATCAACTTCTTCAAATAAGCAAAATTGGCAGGGAAACCCCGTTTACGAAGCGCAGGTTCATGAGGTTGAGATGGGTGTGCCATGGCTTGCACAACACCGTAGTTTACTTGTCGTTCCAGTATTTTTGCCACAATGTACGTCTCCTGCTAAAACACCCAATAAAACGCATGTCAAAACACCATGCAAATCTACTAGCAAATCTTCGTTAGGTGGAAATTCGTCAGACTTTGCCCCAGTTCTCACTCCGTCTCGTGTTTCACCTCCTAAACTTACTATGATCCAGAAAGAATTTAGTGTGAATCCAGAATAGCTCATCAGTTGTGAGGCTGGTTATATCAAAAAATGTTGGTTCCGGCCCTCCTAAGCATGTTGACGTAGGGGGGGTCTGGGCCAAAATTAAGAACATCAAACGGATGTACAAAAAAGCCAGACAATTTGAACATGTAGTTCGTTTTGGGTACAAAACCACTGAGTTTTAGGTCGAAACTGCTTGGTGTAGTGTTGGGTAGCCAAATCACAAATTTTTTTCTTGTGATTGTGTTCTGTTTTGTGTGTCCTGAAAAGAAACCACCATTCAGGGCATTTAATTGCTGAAAATTAAAAGAGGCTTAAATTAGGGGAAAAAAAAGAAATTATGAAGTTAGGTGGGAGAAATAAGTGCAATGCATGAATATAAGAGGGCAAGAAAAACAGAAGTATGGTTCTGAACTAAGGATAGTTAAAACATTAATTTGGAAATATACTTGAAATTTAAAAATTACTGAGGGGGAACTACTACCGTAACTACTATGTAACTAACTCTTCTAATTGGCCAAAAAGTGGCAACACATTGTATGTAGTTTAACTAATAGGTAACTTCCAATTGTGTATCAAGAAAACGTATTATTTGAATTTATCAGGGCTGGATGCAATGTCGTATTCTCGGCACCACTATCTAGTTATTTATAACCAATCACTGCATTGACCAATCATGGTCTTAATTAGGTATGCACAGATTACCCAAGGTGCATACCTACAACTGTCATTAAATAGAGTTGCAGTGCCCTTCTGTGGCTGCTACGCAATTGACTACCAAACTCACGTCTAGTTTGTCGGTTACGGAACCCGGTTCACCACACTGACAGTGCTGGAATACTCTGAAATACTCTACTACCGAATGAACGAGCGATTCTATGTAGCATGGAGGCCTGCAATTCCCCTGGCAATGGCTGAAGCCATATGATGCGAAGCCAGCCGTATGTGGTCTGCAGTATGATTACTTCTTTGTCCCTACCTTTTCGTATCTTGCAGGAAAGCAGTATTCCAAACATTCGAGGTCTTAATAAACAATGGACCTTTTTCGTGGAGTGCGTTTATGTATGGACGGTTGAGTAATGAATTTTTAATGTATAGAAATGTTAAATTAAAAAAAACCACGCGTTCCTTCCCCCCTTCCCCTTTTTCTGTCGTATTCGTCTGCCAAATCATCGTCTTGTTTTTCGCCACTTTTTATGGTTAAGAGTATGATGATTATTTATTAATTGTTGTTCAGCGAAGCTATTTACCCAGTGTGGAATAAGTGCTACACATGCACGCAATAAGTCGTTAGTTTGTTACACTTGTCAAAAACTTAAATTATGCCTAAAACATCTGAATGAATCCCTAATGTTTAACAGTAACATCTTAGTAGTAAAACCCTACTGGAAGTCAATGTCTGTGTTCCTTTTCTGTTTTGACCTCAGCTTGGTTAAACACTACCCTAAATTTCAGTGGTAACTAAATTGAATTATTTTTACATGTTGTCGAAATCAGCAGCTAAAAGAAAAGCGCGACAACAACTACTGACACATTGTCGTTCCAACAACTGTATCAGGTCATTCATTTGATGTTGAAGATCAGTGGCATTCAACCAATACGCCAGTCTCGCGTCTTCATACATTTAAGCTGCAATTCATTAGCAGTATAGCACTTTTTGGAGACAAGTGCCAGGGTACGACCAAATCCGCACAGTACGTTTGATCCGGCACCGAATTTTACTATTCGATAAATTTAAGGTTCGGCAAATATGACTGATGTTGCTTTTTCTAGAGCTTTCGAATGGTTCCCATACAAAAATTGCTAGATTGCATCATCCATAAAATATTTACGAAAAAACAAAAATAGGTACAAAAATAAAAAAAATTAAAAAAAAAAAAACAGACATAGAGGAAGAAATTTTATTCACCAAACAACACAACTCAATCCACGCAACTTCAGATTTCGTGTATACATTTCGCCTTTAGCGTGCAGCACATTTCCTCCACATCAAGTACAGTCACAAGGGTTTATCGTACCGTTAGTTAATATCTCGATATAAATCGATTTTGAAGTGTGGCAGCTGGAAGATACTTGTTGTAATTCTGCCATTACAAACGTATATCCCTCACGTACTAATAAGTTCGCACGCTTGTTGTTAGACTTATGCTGCCTCACAGGGTTGCGTGAAGCCAAAGTCAGGTAGGGTAGAAGCTCTGACAAGCGCTTAGCCGCAGACCAAATCTTACATGTCAACACCTTTCGCAGGTCCAGGCATGATCATGCGAAAAATGGCGCTGCAATAGTGTTTTTTGACCATACTTTTTTATTTATCCTAAACAGATAAGTATGAAACACCGACTGAGGGGGGTGCTTCGCACGCTACTATGTACATCGAGATTTCTGTAATTCTAAAACGTATAACGCAAGCAATCGTGAAACTCCGGGTGTGGGCTCGTGTGCGCGACCACACATGCCAAGACATGTACGACGCATGCGCTAAGCTTTAACACGGAGGATTTGGTCTGCGGCTATGCGCTTTTGAAGCTCTGTGGCCGGGAAGCGAGAATCACATCATCTGTTTTAGTTGATGCCAGCTAACGTTCTGTACTAGTAGTTGACACGAACCGTTGTTACTGAGTTACTGCTTACTATTTGGCCTCTATCCAGAATTTGAAAACTGGAAAAAGTAGAACTTAATTGTTTGTATCCAGTTCTAGTGGCTTCCATCAATCCTTATTTATAACTAAGCCGTCCATCTTGTGACCATTGCTTTTGAGACTGGAGGTAGAAACGTAGCTTTTCCATCAAGTCATTGTCCGCCTCTTCTGCTTGCACAAACGTCGAAATTAATAGCAGTCTTTGCGAACTGTCTGCTACTTCCAAAATTGTTTTTTTTTTCTATAGGAAAATCTTTTTGGATATCACAACCACCTGTCGCACATCTGGCAGTGATACCTGTAGCAGTGGTACCTCTGGTACACGCAGGTAAAACTTGTGGGTGGAGGTGGGGATGGGAGATTGGAGCGGACACGCTTAATGCGGGAATGATAAGCAATAGCATTCTAAAGCCTCGCTGCCATAGTAAAGAAACTCACTGCCGCGGATATACCTTGCATCAAAGTCAAATTATGCCGCCCTTTTCATTATTCCAATGGCTCTTTAACTGAAAAACCACTTCGTAAATCACACGGTTTATTTTTCGTAATCTGAATTATTATAATTAAAACTAGCACCTTCCGTGCTGTTGTCGAGCCAAAGTAAAAACGCATTAGTGGACATCAGGTAAAAAAAAAATGAATTCTACGCAAATTATTAGTAAAATTGGAAGAGTGTATTTGAGCAGTCGGAAAAGCTACGACTAATTAGTAATTTCCTCGTCTGTGCAAGTGGGCGAAGCCGACTCTGGCTGGATGTCGAAAGCTATATTTTTAGTTCCGGTCACAAAAACAGTGGTCGCAAGATAGGCGACACATTTCAGAACAGTTTGAGATATTCAACTCATCCTTTTTGGAATGGTTTATATCTTCCCCCTCTCCCTTAACCCCAAGTAGAAATTATTCAAACGGTTAATCTATAGAGGTCGTACGGAAACAGCGCAGGGATGAATTCGAACGAAGTGAATTTTCCAACTTTTTTTCGGGGGGGGGGGGGGATTTACTTCATATACAAAAATTCCTTAAGCTGATACTGGAGAAAAGGAACCACAACACCATCATAGTGGTAGTCATACGCTAAAATATCATTATAGTATGATTATAGGCAATATTCGGTTAGCCTTCACTATCACCTTTAGGAGTTCCACATTCAGGGTCAAATTCAAATGCATGGCATTTTCGAAAGCCAAAATATTGTGTTAGTCACGATATCGGGTTGGGCTACAAAAATAAAATTTTTTCGGTTCGGGCGGGCGCCATTTTCAAAATGGCATTTGAAATCATTTTTTTTTTAATGAAATGCTCCACTGTTATAGTAATTTCTTTTGCCATACTACCTCTTTTGCAGCGTTTGTGAGTCTCCGTGCTAGGTTTTAGTAACTTTTAACAGGTACAGAAACTTCGCTTTAAATTTTAACGGTATTGATGACTTAATTTTAGGCGAATTTTTACATGTATTGTTAAGGAGATGTATATTATTTTAACTTTTTATGAAGAATTTCGGGAATTGAAAAAACTGAGTAGAACGAATGCGTCCTAAACAAAGACCAGTGCTTGGTGCAAAAAAAAACTAAAGATTTCAGTGAAAAGATTACACGTCGGCATTAAGATTTTTGTGCAAAAAGTTCAGCATACTAATTTATAATGGTATATTGGAGGTAAGAAAATAAGAATGGAGACAGCTGTTTAGAGAGGCGTGTCCTTCATTAAACCTGCCTGAACTAGTCGAAGTCCTTCGAAACTGCTCGAAACCCTTCTATGCTCCTCTAAATTCTTTCAAATTTACTGACTTTTGTAAGGGTTTAGAACATTTTAGAAGGGTTTCATAGATTTGACAAAAATTAAAATAGTTTAAAGCCGTTCATACGAGCACAGTATTGTCTAAGCTTGCCAAAATCCTTATAAACTACTAGAAGCGTTTTTTAGGGGGTTTCAAAATTATACCTACAAATCCTTTCCGAGCTGTTTTGCTTAATCGAAACCCAGGCCAAACTAGGTTTCAACCAGTTTTGTCTAAACAGGCGAAAACGCTTTTAAACTTATATAAACCCTTCTTAACTGCTCTAAACCGCTACAACCGAAAACATTACAAAGGACAAAAAAATTAACTGGAATCGTGGTTTGGGATGTAAATGCCCTATGTAGCCATCATACGTTACGACAATTTC
Source organism: Lithobius niger (assembly GCA_023313725.1). Taxonomy (NCBI): domain Eukaryota; kingdom Metazoa; phylum Arthropoda; class Chilopoda; order Lithobiomorpha; family Lithobiidae; genus Lithobius; species Lithobius niger. The sequence continues at coordinate 14,430 of JAHWFP010180886.1, read as the reverse complement.
GACAAAAATGCGCGTTTTTAGAACCCTGTTTTTCAGGGTCACTGCGCACTTGACAGTGCCATCTGTGCAGCTTGCAGTTATCTGGAGTTTACTCGTTCGAGTCCTAGTCACGGCATACCAATGAAATATAAATCCATATTAAATGCTTACCGGCTTTAAGTTGCTTTTCGTGTATCGTTATTTGTGGTGTTCCCTATTTTTTTCATAGTGTTTTTAACAAAAAATGTAGTGATCATTAGGGCTGGCCGAGTTCTGAGTTCAGCGATACGATTTTTCAATTTGACTAAATTTGAAAAAGAAAAGAAAAACAGTGATTTGCAATTTTAACCATTTTATTCTGAATAGTTCCAAATTTGACCTTGGTCTTTGGAATTTTTTTGGATTATTCTGTAGTCAGCAAAACAAAAGTATAATTAAATTTAATTTAAACCTTATTAATGATAAAAGGAAATACAATGTAAACTACCGGTAAAATACCAAAAATATTTATTCAAATTTGTGGACAAGGATGGCTGAACAGTTAATAGTTTTACCGATTTTATTTTTCTGATTTTAATTGCAATACAATGTCAGTTTTTAATTACGGTGTGCAATTAAATGCGACTCATAGTTCATGCAGGACAAGAAATTTATTTCCGCCTTCCTAATGATCATATTGTTGGGTGTTAATACAATTTCAATTTTCTTGAATTCTAGAGATAACCGAATCAAATAACGCATTTATTGTTGCTGTAGTCGTGCTAGTGGTCACGCCGATTTGGTGCATAGCAACGTGGATACTTTATTTCTTCTGCATTAAAGCGTAAAAAGTCCTAAGGTAAAAAATAATGATTCACTTGTCTTGTTCTCTATGTTGGTTGTGGATTTAAATGAATCATTTTGCAGTAAGGTGATCATTCTATTCCTCTGTGCACGAAGTGTTTTGGGAAAATGTCCTTTTTGATATTTTTCCTTCCTATGAATTAGTCTTTGTTAAACTTTCGTCTGACATAAATGCTGTCATACCAAAAACCACAAACGGCAGAAAAATCCGCCAAGTTAACAAAATCTTCGACCGTTGCAAGTGATAGTAAATCGCAAAGCTATACTTTACCAAGTTCAATGAAAAGTTAAATACCCGAACAAAACTTGAAAAATTGCCTTGTGGGTTCCTTTATTTTTATGTTTGTGTTCTTTCCAATTGTTACCTTTTTTTGTTGGAGTTTTCGAAATAACGAATGTAGAAACAAGTAATGTTTAATCTTTGTTTTCTGTTTTCGAATTTAGACATCGCAGTGAATTTTCACGATTGGTTTTGTCGGTTTGTTTGATATGACTAGGAGAGTAAAAGGAGGGTAAGAGGTGTTAGAGCTGTTGACTTCAAGTGAAGGCGATTGATTGCTAAAAGTGGGGGAGCTTAGTGAAAGAACGAAGTCTAAAAAAAGGGAAGCGAAAACGCAACTCGGCAATTTTTTTCGGTTTTACAGCTTGGCAAAATAGCTTTACGTTGTGAAATCACCATATGCAACGTCCTGAGCATTTGGTAATTTGGCGGAGTTCTTTACCACTTGTGGTTTTTGGTTTGATATTACCCTTTTTTGTGAACTGGTTAGACTTAAGTTTTGCTCATTTAATTAATTTCTTGGATCCTTAAGTCAGTTGAAGCAGGAGCGGCATAAAGGAAAACTAATAGGGCTCGACGGAGTTTATTTCTCGTCCTGGCCAATGTAGGCCAATTGTGGAGCGACTGGTTTAAACTTTCTCAGGTTACTCTACCTTAAAATTAGTGTTGCCTTTTTGTCTTTGTGCTTAGTGCGTTCTTTTTTGCAACAATAAACTAGCATTTATTTTCATCAATGGACACACTGGACTGGACTCCATCATGCAACTTTTCTTGAGCACTTATTCGTGATCGTTTCCTATTTTGATTTCAATCCAGTTAAACTTAACCGTAAACATCTAACGAGTTCGTTTTTTGGCTTTCTAATTCTTCTTTTTTTTAAGGGGCAGCACGACGGCCCAAACGTCCTCGGGTTTTTGATGAGCTGGTGCGGGTTTTGCCGGTCTGCGTGCACTCCAATGAGCAACTTGAAACTAGCAATTTTAGTAACTTGCATGGGAAGTTGAAAGTGGGGGAGGTTTTGAATGTTTCGCAGGAGTTGGGTGGGGAAATTGTAGTGCCTTCACGTTTGATACTATCCTGGAAATGCGGCATTGTGATGGGGCTACAGGCGACGAGAGGCAAAATCCAACTCAGTTGTTGAAACCTACCCCCTATTGGTAACAAGGAGACTTTCTATAGTGTAAACTGCTTCGATGATCGTCCCTTAGCAAAAAAATAATAAATAAAAAAAAAAAACCTCGAATGGCCGATCGTTCAACTACAAGAAGACGTCAGCAACACGTCAGTTAATTGTATGAACTGCTGTTTTAAAACGTTCCTTCAGGATTTGATCTAACTAAATTCATGTTTGATATCTATCATTTGGCCTAGTGATTCCGAATAGCTACCAAATTATGTACATCATGTTGGATTGGTAAATGTAGTCAATAATAACAAAACCCAAGAACTCGAAGAAAAACACGAGGAGTGTAAGAATGTGGGTTTACATTTGAAGCAACTGATGCCGTTGACGGCTGCAGAAAAGACCTAACCAATTCGAGCTCTAATTTGTGGGTTAACGATCGAGTACCTTTCTCAAGTTCCAGATTCATAATTATTGTGTTTACTTGCGAGCACTGATCATACCTATCTAACATGCTTTACTCATGCTGATGTTAAAAACAAGGCTCCAGTGCCCAAAGAATAAGCTGGAGTACTCATGTTTTTAAGTGAACTTCCATTTCCCGCGAGCTAATGTTTGAAGAGGGGAAAAGATACTAATAAGAAAATGCAGCCAACCATCTGAAAAATAAATTATGACTTGCAGGCTTTCGTCTGCCTAGCAGCCATCATACAGGCACCTGACTATCATCTGTCCTATTGTTGCATTCATATTACTCACTGTTTGTAATTGATTGCTACCCACACAACTTGGGGTGGGCGTCAAGGTGGTGAATGGTTAATATGACCGATTCATTTATTGGAAATCCTCGGTTCACTTCTGGTGTCAGTCTACCGCCGTGCATTCGGGAACAGAAGGATACCGGAAATGTGTGCTCGCCCTCAGGTCGATTGTGGCGTGTAAAGATACTTGGTTGTTGGTAACAAACTTGTTCTTCTCGAACAGTTAATTCGAATATTTTCCTTATATTCGTAGATTTCCTTGAAGATGAAAAAGTCAGCAAAATATACCCGTTTTAATTTTTTTTATTTTTTATTTTTTTTTCTGAGTAATGATCGCCTCATTGTGTCATTATTAGTGCAATTTCAGCGAGTGTCATTGGATTTTCACACCCAGTGTGATAGAAATAAATTTAAAAAAGGAAGTGGGTGGCAGAAAAAAGAAGTACTAAAGACAAAATTTTGTTTTTGGTGGACTGCTGCAGTTCTTGAATGTTACGAATTTGCTAAGTTTTAAGAAGATAGAAAGCATGTTGCTGAATTAACTGTGAGCGAACTTACTGAAACTGTAAGCATAGTAAATGAATTCCAAACAGCATCTTTTGTACAAATTACATCTCCAAAATTAAAATCCACATTTGTCGACAAATAATTTTGGAACTAGAATGTCAGTCACTCCAAAACGTCTTTATTTCGTAAATCCTTTATCTAGCTTTATATGAAACTTTAAATGCGGGCTAGAAGAGATCCACTAACAAAGCTCTCTTTTAATTGAAATCTTACGCCCTTTAAAACTATGTTGAGTTTACGAGCGTACATTAAACGTAAGAATTTTTATTTTTGCCGTATGTATGTATGTATGGAGTCAGTGACGCCTCGTTAGAGAGTAGATCCAATACGCTTCTAATTTTATTCAAACAAAAATTAATATATAAAAAGATTGTGTTTGAGAAAATTAATCCGTGTAAGACGGGCCACTTTTGATTTAGAAATACAGTTCAAATTTGCAAATGTAATTTTGAGAGTCTGGAATGCCCTCGACAGACCTTGTAATAGTAGCATTTTAAACGTATCGGGCCGTGCACGCAGGAATGGTGCTAGAAATAAAAGGCACTATTTTGGGGGAATGATATATGGAACAATACAGAGTTCTTCAAATGTTTTCGAACATTTTTCCTAACAATTGCTGAAAATAGACCAACAAATAGAGATAGTCCATAGCTTACATATTATTGTGCTGAATAACGCAACACCGCTCACAAACTCTGCTTTATTTACAGGCGCAGAGCAAAACTAGCCTCATAACTGGCATTGCCGTAAAAGCATAGTAAACGTCTAAAAATTACCTAAAGGAATTTTTTATACATTTACAGATATAAATGTATAAAAAAATCCTAAAAGATAAAGATTTTTCCCCCCTTCGTTTTCAATGCATTGTGTACTAATCGGTGCACATTTATTTTTTTTCTCTTTCAGGGATACAAGAGGACATCGATTATTGTAATCGATTGATCATGAGTACCGTTTGCGCAAATACTTCCTACCAACAATCTGAATCCTAGTTATAGTGTGCAGCCTTGCCAGCCTCATCACTTGATGTACTCAGACCTTTCAACCTTCGTCATCGCAGACCTACATCGAAGAGAATAAGCCGTTAGAAAAAAAGGGAGTTCGGGAAAAACGAAATTATAGAGTAGGCTATTGAAGATAATATCAAATAAAAATAAGGAATTTTTTATCACTTATATTATGTCACATAAAAAACGAAGACCATGAGTTCTGTGTCCTCTCTTTACTCTCTAGCATTCTGAATTCTGAAATCCAAGGTTCCGAAATTGACTGTTATATTCTTTTTCTCCTTGGAATAAAGTATGAGAACAGGCAAGATTTATTTTTCTAAGCTGTAGTTAGCGTCCATTTAAAGAATGCAGGTTTATCCAAGTGATTTTTTCCAGGTTTTGTTTAGTTTTCATTAATTTTGTAGACATGCTTTAATTTCAGCCACATCTTCACTTTTTCGTTGTAATTTGTTGTTCTTTTTGACAGATGAAGGGTGATACTAGATTTGCCATATACTAGACTGGAAGAAAAAAACCTAAAAAAATTACTTACAACAGCAAATGTTGAGACATTTGGGCATCGGGCGATTTTACCCTAATTTGGGCATGCTGAATTCGAATTTGCCCGGTGCCAAGTCAAATTGCTCTTCCTAAGCGCGGAATTCAAGATGGCGTCCAAAAATGGCGACCGAAAAACAGTTTTTTTTTTCTTCTAGCGCCTTAACCGTTCAGCCGATCGAAAATAAACCAGTAACCAATTAGGTTTAAAATAAAATTTCCTTCAGAAAAGGTTCTATTCATATTTTTCGTAATATTAACCCTTCTGGTCGAAATTCGCCATGTAAGTTCTATTAGGCCATTTATGTATGCTATTATACAACAGCGTGTATGGGTATTATAATCCCTGACTTGAACAGTTGCAATGTTAGTTCTAATTAAGATCCACTAACATAATTGGGCTTGAATGAAAGGTGAAGATGTATATTTCCAACAAGAGGAATTAAAACAATTTATTGTAATAATAAGCTAAGCTACGGCAGTTTATCTATGTTGTAGCTTTGATTTTCGCGTCTTTACAAGTTCATTTTTAAACTGCTGCCGTAGCCGTTTTAATTCAGATAAATGGATGTGATTAAGCTTAGACGAAATATGAAGATGTATATTTTTCAACAAGGGTAATTAAAACAATTTACTTTAATTAGTAGGTATGTGACACAGTTAATAAGTGCTCTCTCGCGAGCCTGGCCTCCTGTATGCCAAGGATATCTAAAAAAAAAAAAAATGGGTCAAATGCTCGATATCATTTTGCTTTGCTTGTTATGCCCCTGGCATTCTAGAAGGCCAATGAATAATCACACTAGAATTTAGTAACCACCCTCCACTACTTTTACTGCAAATATCCTTTCCACTTTCCAATACATTTACTAAGAGTAATACAAACAGCATTGCCAACATTGGCATTACTAGCAGTATGACTAGCTGCAACAACACTACCATCACTAACAACAGCATTACCTACTACTCCACTACCACCACAAACGGTGCCACTACTGCCACCACCGCCACTACTACAACCACCATCGTTTCACGTTTAACTTGCCCCCGCTAGACTGTTCCATTGTGCACACACTCTTTGACTCCTCACTCTCTACATCATCTAGCAACACAGAATTTAGGGTGCTGATTTCATCTTGGAGTGTAGCCACATCACTGCTCTGCGACACACCACTAACTTCAACACTCATTCCACCTCCATTACCACTCCTTTTCTTGCGATTTACTTTCTTGCGTTTTTTGGGAGGAGTGGACCTGCCACGAATAGACTTCGCATCAGACATAGATAGGCAAACGTCACCACTGGCGACCTCCGGCTGCCTCTGACGCGAAGTGCTTGGACGTGGATGAGCAACGGATATCACACGCACACTCACACTCACACTCACACTTACTCTAACAGAAGACGCCGCTGTAGGGCCAGAAGAGGCGGTAGACACATCTGGTGCCGTTACATTTGGAGGCCTTACATCCAGAGCCCTTACGTCTTTAGGCACAGTTTCAATGGGCGCACGAGTCACGGCAGCACGTAAATGGTGGCACAAATCCTGGGGGTCCCGGTGGCATCAACACTTCCGGCACTGGATGTTAACACGGGCACGCCAGAAGAGGCCTCGGATGCCACAACGAAGGCACCTGGGCTGCCTGTATGAGATTGCCACAAGAGCTGGTATTCCGTGGACACAAATAATGTCGAGAATATCTTCCAAAATGACAGTATCTTTGAGATTCAGTAGAATGACATACACGCGGCAGTGTCACACCTGTCGCAACCAGCAACAACGAATTTTCCACGTCTGTGACTACGAAGGGTTCCGTATTGCTCGAATACCACACCAATATCTTGATCTGAAACTTCGTGTGGGAGCCAATATAATTTCGCTTCAACATGACTGCTCCCAAGGTCATGCACAGTTGCTAAAGCTCCGCCAATTGTCAACGATTTCTGTGAGAAGTTTTTTTTTAGCATAAGGTGAGCGCAACGCCGCCTGGTACACATTGCCTGCACGGAGAAAACAGATGGTTTCGAATTTCGTGCGGCGGTACAAATCTAGCAACATCCTCTTCATCTACTTTCAGTTCAATTCAATTTATTCCCCAAAAGCCTTGACCCATGGTCGTACATTCCTAATACCCTAAGAATAATACAGTGCCAACAAAACTACAAAAAAACAAACCATAACTACTGACTCCTACGCACTCCAACACGACAACATCTCACCAGAATGCACTGAAATACTGACACACTAACTGGTACTATGTTTTGTAGAAGACGATCCACGCCTTCCAGTATGCTCCAAAACACCAACACTCACTCTAATGACTTCTGCATCCATTTCTCCAGAATGCACCGGAACATCGCCGCACACACTTGCATGGCTCCTTCACATAGGAAAAGAGCTACATGCACTCTCTCTACACCATAGGCTTCTTTCAATTAAATTTCACTTTATTCTCCAGGAGCCATGACCCATGGCCGCACGCTCGTATATGCACCTATGTACAACTAACAGCCCTACACAGCAGAATCAACAACTAGCACTATGCAGTTAACAGCAACAACAAAATACCCATGTACCAAAATATCTCAGCTAACACACACAATATCTCTCACACTCGGTCACATAATCCATTGAGCCACTGATGGGTACCGTGTACAAGGAAAACACTATGTCACACACCAATCTGCATCCACTGAGTGTCGCACAAGTTCGTCACCCGATGCCGCACACCATCTAGCATCCACTTTGTCACACACACCTCACCGCTTGATGACACACCTCATGCTGCAGGAGCCCACTCGCTATCGCACACCTTATAGCATCCACTGTGTACTCTATCACAACCACCTCCACCACCTGATGACAAGCACCGTGCTGCATCCACTGTGAACCTCGTGATCCTTTCGTACACACTCCAGCACCACGACACTGAAACTGAAACTTCTGAAACTTCCGCTGCGCTCTCGATTTGTTTGCGTGCAACATCATCTGTGCTGTCTGCTGCAATAACACCGAAAAATTGCTGCAGAACACGGCTGCGCGAAGCCGGTGGTTGTTCAGTGGTGGCCACTGCTAAGGCACTCTGCCCTGATGACTTGGCCCTCTGCTGCTGTTTCGTTTGTACACAGGGCTCATGTTGTTGCCGTTGACAGTCTTCCTCACGAATCGCATCTTTGAGGTGCTGGCAAAGCCAGCGGAGGTCGCGCCACACTCCACATCGCTCATGCGTGCCGGAAGTTGCCTCGCATTCCGCACCACAGGAACTTTGGTGCGTGCTCGCTGACTATGACGAGGGACGGAATCCCGCGAACGTTCACAACATCAGGCACGTCGTCAATGGTACAACCTTCACACAGCCGCAAGGCAACTAGGCGAACCCCAGTCTCGCGTGCCTCCTTGCCCCGAATTACGAGCTTTTCAAACGAGTGGGTTTCTAAATTTGCCACCTTTCCTAACGATATTTTAATTTCTTGTGGCGTGGTCCCACGAGGCAGCCAGTGAAAACGGGCTTGTATGGTGTGCTCATGCAAATCGTATAACTGCACAGGATAGCTGTTGATCTTAACTTGTGCATATAACAGTCTCTACTTCGCTGCCCTGGTCATTAGCTCTACTACCTCAAAGGCACTTCCGCTTCGTAGCGAGCCCACAGCCGTGATCTCATTAGCTCCAACAACATGTTCCATTGTCAAAAAAATTGTGTTAAGGCATAAGACCGCCCTGCCGGTTTACACAACACCACTAAAAATGGCATCTGAATATTGCTGAGTCTCGGGGGGGCCCCCCCCCCGTCCCCCATAGTGCCTTTAGAAGGCTCGTTGATTCCTGGAGTGGCTCTGTGCTGCTCGATCGTCCTCCAGTTGTTCGTCCCCGTCACTGTCGCTCCACATGCTTCTTCCATCACCCCGCAATGTGGCGCTAAACAGTTTGCTTACAGTTTGAAGTTCAGCATCATGCTCTGCCTCTTGCTCGTCCCTGCGGTCGCCATCTTGTTTGCTGCAACTATATAACTGCTGCATCTCGCACACCAAATCTTTTGACTCTCTCCTCCGTCACGCCTCACTCCCATGTTACCTGCACCATTGCCTCAAACGTTTCTGACGAAACTGCTCCAGTATTCAGTTCACCGCTTGTGATCACCTTACTTTTTAGTAACTCCCGCAACAGGGCATCAACATCCGACGCCATTTGCTGAATGGTATTTTCCCCTAATTACAATGGTTAAAACTATGTAAAACAATAAAACTGTTCGTTCTAGGTCCTGTAACTTTGGAATGCCTTGACCAATTGAAAAAGTGACCTCTGTGAGGATGAAGACCAAGGAAATTTCTAGCTTTGATAATGTTACAGACTTTAAGTAGGTGCAGTACCTTTTTCTGAATCCGTGTCACACAAGACCAAGACCAAGAAGAAGACCAACAAGCAAACAGTTTTCAAATTTACGTGTGGCTTCTTACCGTTACTCTAGCATAGAATTTCATAATTTTTGGTGTAAATATGACTTCCATACGTATCTACTATCTGCCCAAGTTTCGTCGAAAAATATTGAATAAGAACGGAGATTTTTTTTTTTTTTTTAATTTTGCTGGAGTGTGCACTTCAATATATACAGTATTACAAACAAAAAACGTCAAGTGTGCCGTAAAAAAGGGGATATATTATTGAATTTTCACTTGTTAAAATGAACACGGATAAAAATTGATGATTTTTAATTGAAATAATAAAATGTACAATTGAGAAAATTCCATCTGTTTAGGTGCTGTTGTGCTTTACGTTTTAAATATATGATTGGTAAAGCACAACAGCACCTAAATAGACGGAATTTAATCAATTGTACATTTTATTATTTCAATTAAAAATCATCAATTTTTATCCGTGTTCATTTTAACAAGTGAAAGTTCAATCATATATCCCCATTTTTTACGGCACACTTGATGATTTTGTTTGTAATCCGTGTACCTTTTTTACAGCTATGGCGTCACGCTACAAAGCTTTATGCATGCAGTCGATTGTTGCTGGCCACTTTGAAACAATTCAACTCAGCTCTGAAAGCCTGCATCTGCGAAATAAATACGCCATTCTATCGTTTCTGGGTGCGGGCTCGAAATTAACAACGTAGCTTAGTTTGGTTTAAATGTATATCGTTTAGCTGAAACACGGATTCTTTCATGATTATTTATTCTGAGCCCTGGCCCGAAGCCGTACGCCCCATCTAATATCATACAAATCACTATAACTACACCATACAGCAACACCATGCAGCTTACTCTTTCCCATACCCCGCATCAACATCGACAACATTTTGCCCTTCAACAATCGACTTTTTAGCAAAGACATAACACGTGGACGAAGAAGAATCCGAAGTTTGCTGAGTGGCATTGTTCCCTCAATACAATGGTTAAAACAATGTAAAACAATCAAAATGATCGTTTAGGGTCTCGTAACTCCAGAATGGATCGACCAATTGAAAAAGTGGTCCCTGTAAGGTTGAAGCCCAGGGAAATTTCTGGCTCAGATCACGTTTCAGATTTTAGGTAGGTGTAATAGTTTTTTTCTGAAACCGTGTCAGCCAAGAACAAGAACAACAACAGCAACAATTGAACAGTTTTCAAATTTACGTGTGGCTTCCTACGTTTACTCTTGCACGGAATAGCATAAAAGTTGGTGTAAAGTTTGGAAAACTTGCTATGTGCTATCTGGCCAAGTTTGGTCGAAATATATTGAATAGAAACGGAGAAATTAATAGTTTTAGTTTTGCTGGAGAGAGGACTTCAATCATAGCGAACCACTTTTCATTAAAATCGTATCTAGACACACGCTAGTGTGTCGCTGCCAAGTAACAGTAGATCATCCCATTGTAGACATCCGATTGTTAAAAAATTGATTGTTAATGATAAAAAGGTTGCTCACTACGTCTTTGCAGTGATGGAAACACCGGTTCTCGTTAGATCCCCGAAGTTAAGCAGCATTGGGCTAGATTGATACTTGGGTGGGTGACCGCCTGGGAATCTAACTGTTGCAGGCATAGGGCCTTAGGGCTACGGGTAGATGACTAGGAGTGGTTAACTCTCGTTAAACCCTTTTTGGTGGCTCACTAGCAAACATGTGTCTGTTAACTGTAAGCAACTGAAAGCAAATTTTGGCATGTTGAGGATAAATTCCAATGCGACAGAAATGTTTCAAATTGTGGAAAATGTAAGGAGAAGGGTCAGAGATTAAGAAAAACTAAAATTTAACGGATGAGTGTCCACCAATCATAGAGAAAAAAATGCGTCAATAACGTTGTTTTTATATTACTGTTTACAACTAGCTAATAAGATTTTTCCCATGTAAGGGCGCGTTTACGCAGCGACTCGCCTTTGCATTCTCGCAGCTAGAACTCAATCGCGATGGCAAAGGTGACATTGCCATGGTAACAACCCAAAATGGATTAGCTAAATCCGACATCGTTTGAGTAAATACTTGAAGTCTTATAATCCGTGCCAATAATATAATCCGTGCCTCATGGAGAAACAATTTTCCCAAACGCTTCTGAACTCACGTCATTTGCTGTTTTCGTTGCAAGGCGGAAGACATAAAACCGCCGCCATGTTGGAATTTGATGGGATTTCTAGCTTCTAGCTGCGAGAATGCAAAAGCGAGTGGTTGCATAAACGTGCCTTTAAATCCCATATACTTTTTGTTCATGGCTAGAGCAAAATTGAGAAGGCCTACGTAGCTGAACTTTTGCACACGGATGCATGGTGATCTGAGGATGGTCTTTTTGTTGGTTTGGGGGTTGTAGGGGTCAGGACATATATGCGTTGGAGGGTTTTGAAATTTGCCACCGGCGAATTTAAATTTCGTTTCTTTTCCAAGTTGCAACCAAAGATTTAAGCAACAATGGCTTGAACAATCAAGACTTGTCCTTAGATTTATTGTAAAAGCCTGGCCGAATTAAAAACTGAACTGTAAAGAAGGACAAAATAAAGAAACATTAACGTTGCCGTGGATTGCGTAAGAATAAAGGGATACACGTTAGATGATGGTTACGCAACAATACGACCATACGCAAGCTAATGGTATTTTTGTTAATAACCCGGGCTTCGGGCAGATAACCAGGAGTGATTAACGCTCGATAAACCCTTTGAAATCCTTTGAAAAATAAAATGCTTTGTGCTCTGCTGTTTTAGTAACGGCGACCTTCGGGAGTTTCTGCATGACTAAATGTGAACGAAATCTTGAAAAATTAAGTGGAAGGTGCAGGGATAAACAAAACAACTAAAGGGGATGCGCTGATTGAGTTAGCGAAGCGAACGAAATCTTCGATTGTTAGCCAGTGTGCGCAAAAATGGGATTGGAGCATCTTAAACAGACGGTGTAACCTTACCTACGTTCACAGTCATATGAAAGTTGTCATATACACCCAAAACCAAAACTGGTAGAAAAGCCCGCCAAGTTTCCAAAAACGGTCGGCCCCTGAAGGTAGTGATATCATTCCACCAGGGAAAGGCCGCCAAGGTTAATCCTATTAGCTAAGTTATCGCACAGATAATACTTTGGACGTTAAATGAAAACTTGAAGATTGCTGCCGCTAGTAGCAATCTTCTTGTTTTCATTTAACTTTCGAACTATTAGTATGTGCGATTAACTTGGCTAATAGGATTACCCTTGGCGGCCTTTCAATGGTGGAATGATATCACTACCTTCAAAGGCCGACCGTTTTGGAAACTTGGCGGTTTTTTCTACCAGTTTTGGTTTTGGGTGTATAGCCATGACTGTAAAGAATTTCACTGCATCTAATAATCAGTAGAAGAACTGATAATGTTTAACACTAGCAGTACACTTTACACGAATGTCATTGTTGTAACCTCGTCGTTTGACAAAATCGATGGTGTGAACAAAAAATGTGGCGGTGGTTGTTGTTTGTTTTTAGGGAGCACGAACCCGAACTGGGTTATCTGGCTTAGGACGATAGGAGGGATATTTAGCTCCTGAAATTCAAACGGAAAATCGAGGATCTTCCATAATCGCCGAGGCACTACAAAGTGAAAAAAGTGGAATGAATGAATATATGAGTCATGCGCCCTCCTACAGCGATCTAATGCCATCAACCACTCAAAACCATTACACACTTCAACAATATCTGCACACTCCACAAGTGTTAATAAAGTGGTAAAAAAGACAAAACAATGAAGAGAGTCGTCTACATTCAACAAACCAATAAAACAAACTACTCTTGGAGTTTGTTATTAGTGTACAATATACCCTGGTGTTAATTGTTCGCTCCATTCATTATAACAATAATAATGTAATGCTGGGGCTGGCAGTCATGTAACCAGAGCCCCAGCCTCCAGTTAAAGCAAAAACTACCAACTTACAATGACGGTTTTTAGAAATGACGAATTAATGGATCGTCTTAATGGATCGGCTTTCCTAAAATCATCAGTTCGTTTCGAAGCCAGCACCTCCCTTGCTATCCCTCCCTTCTGGTTTGCTACAGAGGTTTGACCATTTTTGGTGATTTTGGTTTGCGTTGCGCGAGTATTGCTGACAAAAGTTACTGGAGCCGATGGCCAAGCCGCCCAGTTCTCTAACAAGTTGAGTTCAGTCTGGTCCAGTCCACTCCAACTAATGGCTTAGTCTTAAGCGTGTTGGTAAGTGTCGACAGCAAAATTATGAAAGACTCCGTCACTGACACAAAGTGTCTTACAGTGTTTGTAAAGACTGTGGTTTTGTTTGTAACCATTTTCACTGAAATTACCTTCTCCGACAGTGAAACAAGTAAGTAATATTAAAAGTTTTGGAAATGTTGAAGATGACGCGCGGAGCTTATACACGAATATATTGTCTAAAGGTGTCAATTCTCAAAGGGTCAAAGGGTTCTAGCGAGCGTTAACCGCACCCGGTCATCAATTCTTACCGTTTGACAACAATCGGGGTTTAATCTTGTATGTGTTACTATTGTTTTCATTTAGATTGTTAATAAAACGTGCAAATTCGTTTTTTTTTTTCTGGTTTGTTTTTATGGCTGGAAGAGCGTTGCATGTCCGCCATTGTGGTAGACGATCGACAACAAAAAAAACAGATTTCGACCAGAACTTAAATCTGGCCGGACTAGTTTTTTATTGCGGATTCTGATGTTATATGTTTTGCCGCTGCGAGCGCAAAGGAGGCAGGCAATTTGAAAAAATCTGAACGCATCAAATCTGCTAAAAGGTACCAGCTCATCGATTGAACTCTTACCGATTACTCTCTCCTGGAGATTCTTGCCATAATGGCGGACACGTAACGCATCATAAGGCATTGCCTAACTAGATTACACCAGGCCTCGCCATGGGAACATTGAACG
>JAHWFP010180885.1:2995-29825 GCA_023313725.1 Lithobius niger | reverse complement strand
TGACTAACTCATGGTGACGTCACGGCAAACAGCCATTGCGCATGGTTTACGTAGCACGAAACCAAACTGGGTTATCTGCCCTGACGATGACTGGGACAATTTGCACAATTTATTAACAATCAAAATGAAAACAAACTGTAATACATGCAAGAATAAACACCGATTATCGTCAGACGGTAAGAATTAACATAGGGCCTTAGGGCTTCGTCGGACAGATGACCGGAAGCTGTTAACGCGGTGAACCAAATCTCATTTTGACAAAAAAATAAAAAGCACATTAAAAGCTTTTGCCTGCAGGGCAAATCTCTTTTCGCCAAATCCCGCTTCGCCAAAACTATTTTGACAAAATTTTACGTACACGAAATTTTTAATACCTTACTAGCGGAGTCGCTCGCTTCGCTCGCTCATTCCGCGTCGTCTCGCTGCGCTCGAGGAGCTTTCATTCTGCAACTCTTATTTATACTGCTCACAGACATTCCACACCTAAAACGATCATGTCAATGATCAGAGAGTAGTGCGCGTTTTTCGTAAAGCTTCAGTTTATAAACAAATTAACTAAACGAAAAACGGATTCGCCGTTTAGAAAACCATCCCCATTCTGCCGTGTGCCTAAACTGCCAATGAGCCAGGAGGCGAGACACGCGATTTCTACCCCAGTCGGCCTTGGCTTGAAGAATACGCTCGAGGAGCTTTCGTGCTAAAACTCTTACCCTGCTGACAGACATTCCACATCTAAAACAATTAAGAAATAATCAGAATGTAGTACGAGTTTCTCTTAAGGTTTTAATTCGTAATCAAACGATATGGTAACCATAAATACTCCAACGGTTTGGCCACCTAAGATACATGCGCCTCTTGGTCAAATTGTGAGCCATAATACCACTGACACAGTACTGGACTACGCGTGCTACGTGGCGCAACAATCACGAACCATCCTCATCCAACCTGATTCCCGTTGTGTACTGAATGCAGCATGAAAGAAGTGTCTAAGTTGTAACTTATCTTCGTACGCAATCCCTTGTCACAAGGTCGTCTGGGAGTGAGGATGTTGGTTGCGTTTCCTGGTTCCAGGCCACTTAATTCAACATCGCCTAAACTTATTTTACCATAGCCTCGATAAAGGCATTTTCTTTCTGGCACATGCATGAACTGGCCTTGAGCCAGAAGATGAGACACGCGATTTGTAGCCTAGTCGGCCTTGGCTTGAAGAAGCCAGTTTTTTTCCGCCACGCGATTGAGCCGGGAGGCAAGGCATGCGATTTGTACCCAGTCGACCTTGGCTTGAAGAAGCCATCCCCTTTCTGGCCGTCACCTAAACTGACAATGAGCCAGGAGGCAAGAGACGCGATTTCTTCCCCAGTCGGCCTTGGCTAGAAACGGCCTTAGCCATCCCCGCTGCAAGGCCGTTTCAACGCTGTAGCAGGCAAGTTGCTGCATGTTTGAACTAAATATGCTTGGTAATTTTATCATGAGTACTCCTTTGTGCAGCTCTTGGTATAGATTATTTTTTATTCAAATAAATGTTGCAGACTTTACATGAGTTTCCTTGTTTCACAAATTCTAAGAATTTTTACTGAAAAGCCATCACCTTACCCGCTACGTGTGATGCTTTGAAACAGCAACCACATGTCGCCTATAATTTTTGACTAATATAAAAATTTCGTGCAAGGCGAAGTCGTACCTAGAAACTATTCGTGTTTACCCCAATTAGGCTGAACTGTTGCTGAGTAGAGCACCAGCTAATAGAACACTATTGAACGAATGTCGATGTTTTACAAATACAAACGTAGAAATATTTCTAACACCCTTTTGTGTTATCAAATTAGTTTGTTTAAGTAGGCCTAATTTGCATTTATCATTTAATCTTTTCGTACCTTTCATTTAAATTTCAGGCCAAATTGGTAGTTTGAATTTGAAATACCCGCAACACAACTCCCAACAGTCGTCCCATGAGTGAGCTGCACTTGCCTCATTCTTGAATGACAGCTATTCGGATTGCAAGCCATAATCCCACCGACAACAATACTGGACCACGTGCCGCCTGCGTGACACAACAATTGTGGACCATCCTCTCAGCAGGAAGAGATGATATTCCGAAACTAACAATCAACTTCGAAAAATTCGTTTCAACAATGGTCCAAAGGATTTTTTCTCTTTTTTCGAGGGGAAAACTTTTACCTAGAACTACGAAAATACGCCTAAACGATATCCGGAGTAATTTCCTGTCTTTCGACCTTTCTCACATTTCTAGCCTTCCTACTTCCGGAGGAGAAGACATATATAAACAAACAAACAAACCGACCGACCGTAAGTTTTTAATGGTTACTAGCGGAGTCGCTCGCTTCGCTCGCTCATTCCGCCGCGTCTCGCTGCGCTCGAGAAGATTTCTTGTTTCATTACTTATGCAAAGACGGATAATTCCACATCAAAAACAAACAGTCAAATAACCAAGCAAATGATCAGAAGTACGCGTTTTTCGTCAGATTTCAATTCTTAAACAAACGGATACTGCGCCTACTCTTTCTTTTCTCAAGATTCAACAGATTCATTTTCACTACTGAATAAATATTTAGCCTAGTACTTAATAACTGTATTTAGGAAAAAGGCTGTTTCTGATGACAAACGCTGATTTTCGTTCACTTCGCTCACTCAATCAGCGCACACATTTTCTCAGAAACGTAACACCATACCACACATGACTTTTAATTTGTGTTAGTACTACACTTTACATAGGTTGTCTTGTTTCACTTATTTTAAGAATTTTTTTCTTTACGTCCTGCTCAGTTAAGATTTTTCCATTGGTTTCTTATCACTTCACTTTCTGATGACCCCTCACTTGGCGAAACAGCTACAGAAATCAAGTGAAAACGCCACGGTTCCAATAATCTTTTACCCATCGTAGAAAGTCGTTCGTTTGCATTACTGAATAAATATTTAGCCTTCTACTGTTTCTGATGACAAACGCTGATTTTCGTTCGCTTCGCTCACTCAATCAGCGCAAACATTTCCTCAGAAACGTGACTGAATCCACGTAACAACCCAGAACCACACATCACTTGTAATTTTTTGTTAGTACTACACTCTGCATGGGTTTTCTTGTTTCATTTATTGGAAGAATTATTGGAATCTTTCCATAGGCGTCTTATCACTTTCTGATGATCCCTCACTTGGCGTAACAGCAGTAGAGCGTCAAGTGAAAACACCACGGTTTAAATGTAATTTAGGCCTACACAAGACACTAACTCGTAGCCAAATAATAAAAGCTTTTTATGTTTTAGCACAAATAATGAGGGTACCGGCTGATGACTTTACGTAAACACTAATGCTCGAATATTGCTGTTTGAAATGATACAGATGCATACGTAACAATATTCTTGGCACCTTTTTCTGGTGTCAATTTACTTTCTACACGTAATTTAGTACAAGTTATTGAGTCGTTCCACGTTCGTCGGTTGCCATAGTCCATTGTTGATTGAATTTCTCGCTTCGCTCGCTCATTCCGCCGCGTCTCGCTGCGCTCGAGGAGATTCTTGTTGCAACTCACATGGTGCTGACAGACATTGACAGCAAAAATTATCAAATAAACAAATGTTTAAGGAAGTGATCCGAATAATGTGCGCGTTTTAATTAATGAGCTAGTTCATAAGACAAATAATAAACAAAACTAAAAATGGTCAATTAAGTTCAATGCAGCAGTAGTTTTTCACGTATTTTCTTTTATCCAACGAAGAAAGTCGATCATTTCCACTACTGAATAAATAGTTATCCTACAACTTACTAAAAGTGTTTAAGAAAAAGTGCTGTTTCCGATGACGCTCACTCAATCAGCGCAACCTCAGAAACGTGACCACCACCACAGCCGACCACCATGAACCACACACCAACAGAACACGCCACGGTTTTTAGTTTAAACAAAACTAAAAATGGTCAAATAATGTCATTACAGAGTTGTAATGTTATCATCCAGTATCAATACCTGTTGAACTTTTGGGCTGGGGCCAATGACCTTTTATCCAACGTAGAAAGTCGGTCATTTCCACTATAAATAAATATTTAGCCTATATTACTTATTAAATGTATTTAGGAAAAAGTGCTGTTTCCAATGACGAACGCTGATTTCGTTCGCTTCGCTCACTCAATCAGCACAAACATTACCTCAGAATCGTGACTGGAATCAATATAACCACTAAAAACCACACACATCACTTGAAATTTTTTGTAGCACTACGCTTTACATGGGTTTTCTTGTTTCACTTATTATAAGAAGTTTTTTCTTTACGTCCACTACAGTAGAGCTTTTTCCACTGGCTCCTTGTCACGTCTCTTTCTGACGACCCCTCACTTGGCGAAATAACCTAACACGTGTTTTAGCACAAATGAGGAAGGAACCGGCTAACCGACTTTATGTAAACACTAACGCTCGAATATTGCTGCTTGAAATGTTACGGATGCAGACGTAATAATATTCTTGGCACCCTTTACTGGTGTGAATATATTTTCTACACGTAATTTAGTATTTAGCATTTAATTTTTTTCTGTCTTTGTGTTACTGCTAAACAATTATTCTCTTGTCCTGGATTTGTCAGTATATAACATTTCAATGAATAACTCCAAGTTTAAAACGGGTAATAAAATAGTACTGCGAAAAGCTACGCGTCTTTACTGATTGTTACTGAGAACAACAATTTAGTGACTCGCTCCTCGTTGGTCTATTGACGCCAGACCATAGATTAGAAAGTTAACTAGATATACCGTCTTACTTCTTCCCGTCCTACGCGGAGCTCTGGCGGTAGTTGCGGCTACTAATACATCTGCTAATGCTTTTGCCTTCGAAGCAGCAGAAGGCAAAGCATTAGCAGAGATGTTAGTAGCCGCAACTACCGCCAGAGCTCCGCGTAGGACGGGAAGAAGTAAGACGGTATATCTAGTTAACTTTCTAATCTAGGCCAGACTATTGTTGATGGACGTTCCAGAAAAAAATGTAGCAACAATCATGACGTCATGTATTGTTGAGGCATTGTTGGGTGATTGTTGCTGATTGTTGCAAATGGTAATTTTTCGTTAATTTCGGTCATTTAGGACCCAGCTCGGACTTTAAAAATACGCCTACACAAAGGACGGATTAATTTGCTTTCTTTTGATAAACTTCTCATATTTGTAGTCTGCTACTTCCAGAAGAGAAGACGAACTACCCCAACCATCTAACCATCCAACCAACCAAGCATAAATACCCTTGTGCTACTATGCTGATCTTCGCCACGACACAATCCGTACTTTCCGTAGATTTACGTATTTTCATTTAAATTCGCTGCGCTCGAGGAGAATTCTTGTTGCAACTCATATGGTGCTGACAGACATTGCCAGCAAAAATTATCAAACAAATGTTTAAGGATGTAATCCGAATAATGTGCGCGTTTTTCTTAGTAGTGTTTCACGTACTTTCTTATATCCCAACGTAGAAAGTCGATCATTTCCACTACGGAATAAATATTTATCCTACAACTTACTAAGAGTGTTTCTGATGACAAACGCTGATTTTCCTTCGCTTCGCTCACTCAATCAGCGCAACCTCAGAAACGTGACCTACCACCACATCCGACCTCAGTAGTTATGATCACCCGGGTGTCTAGTATAGGGTTACAGCCTAACAGAGCCCCATGCTTTTTGGGTACCACATTTAAATCCTAGGGGGGGAGGCGCGTGCATCTAGGGTCTATTGGTCGGTCCACGTGCACCTAGGATCAACATTTTCCCTCCCTTGAACGTTAGACACCCGCCCCATATCCCTGCCGCATCTACGCGTCGCCCGCCCGGGATAACTGTTTCCTCCAGGTGACTAGTACACTTCAGCACAAAGTTGGGTCTATTGGTCGGTCCACGTGCACCTAGGATCAACATTTTTCCCCCATTGAACGCTAGATACCCGCCCCATACCCCTGCCGCATCTGTGCGTCGCCCGCCCGGGATAACTGTTTCCTCCAGGTGACTAGTACACTTCAGCACAAAGTTGGATCTATTGGTCGGCCCACGTGCACCTAGGATCAACATTTACCGCATTGAACGTTAAGATACCCGCCCCATATCTCTGCCGCATCCGTGCGCCGCCCCCGCCCGCGATAATTGTTTTCCCCCAGTTGCCTTCAGCCCAGAGTAGAAACTACGTAATAAGTAGGAACGCGTTCTTTGGGCTGTTGAATCCCCACCCTAAAAAAAAAAAGTAGAAAAGACTCAGCTGGAAGCGCCCCCAGCATCAACTAGATTTTGCCGTAGGGCACGACGTATTGCCCTTTCCCGTTTGAAGCATTTAAACAGGGCAAGTCGCGCGAGACGGTGATCCGTTGCATATCGGCGACTAACTACAATAGAGAAAAAAGAAAGAAAAACTAAATCACCTCGTCGCGTTCACGGGCGGCCGGCCCAGGAGGCCGTGGGTCGGCACTTTCAGGGGAGTAAGTGGGACACAAGATAGCAGGCCCACAGACCGATCTCCTGCACGAGAAGGATGTCGGAGGTATTTGGCTAATGAAAAACCAATTTTAAAAAAAGTCAATAAAAAAAAAAGCGCTTCAAGTTCCTATAGTATACGAAACACACAACTCACGAGACGCGCTGAAGGATAAAAAAAATATCCAAGAGTTGATAGTTAGTGAGCTGTGTTGACAGTAGCTATCAGAGAACAGAATGAAGTAAGGATCTCGTCAAAAATCGGGTAAGTCTAAAATTGCTCGGGGCTATAATACGAACAATCCCGCCCCCCAACACGGTGGTCTCCCCCTACGGCCTTCAGACCTCTGAATTGCCTATACAGAAATGACAAGAACGAATGACTATTGTAAAAAGACCCAATCCGTCACGCGTTTCTGTCCATTAACGTAACGGTATATAGGCCAGAGGTCGTGAGGTTAATACTGTTATGGGCGTAGGAATGTAGTTACGACATTTATCGGCTATTTACGGTTGTCAAGAGAGCGTGGGACCCCTCAACTAAAAGAAAATAATCGTTCCCCCTATCAATTCGTCAAAACAAAAAGTGACGGGCTATATGTAAGCTGTCAGTACTGTCAAAAAATGACGCGTAGTTAACGTCTCGCGACCTAGATCTCTAGACAACCGACCTATTATACGTTAAACCTTTCGTATAAGCCCTTTAACCCGAAAAGACAAAATAACGGGCTAACCACCAAAAAAAACCACTGCCTCGAGCGAAATGGGCGGCCCACATCGTGACGTAGTACACGCCTCGCAATTGGTTGAAAGTCGTCACATGATTCGAGCCGTGCAATGAGCGACGGTACTATGAGACTAACCAATCGAAAAAATGACCAAAATAGAGTACCGTAACACCCTTACGGAAAATAACCGGTGCTGATTTGTCGAGCAGCTATTCCACTTGAAACAATGCAATTTGGCCAAGTATAAAACCATCACCCCAGCCAAGAATTCACTAACCCGCCGATCTCAGCAATTGGAACCAACGACTCAGCAATTGTAGAGGTAAGCATTGTTTAATGAGGCATTACGTTAATATTGAAAAAAAAAAATAAGAGTGCGAGGACTTGGCCGGTTGCTAACGGGCTTCTTTACATTTATGTTTACAGATATCCAACAATCCGAAAGGCCACGGAGCAGTATACCAGAGCAGTGCAAGCAGAGAGGAACAGGTAGGCCTAAATGGTTCCTTTATATCATTTTACGTGCGGAATAGGGCAAAAAAAAACCTAAAGGAAGGCTATGTCCTTTTTATTTCTTTTCATATACATAGTGAACAAAAAAAAAATATGGCAACATCATCAGCTTCAGTAGATAGAGTCATTGAAGCCAAAAACACCTACTTCATAGGGGGTGAAATATACGTACAAGTGACAGATTTTCAGGGACGTGCGTACGTACATTTACGGGAATTCATAACCCCAGGAGTAGGGATCCTGCCAGGACGCCGTGGGGTCTCGTTTACTGTCGCCGAATGGCGGGAATTTGTTAAGGATCACGGCATTTACAATCAGATCGTGAGCGAGCGCAACTTACAGCAGCAAATTATGACCGGCCGGAACTATGGAGCCGGCCTAAAAGTGATAGTGTCACAATCTGGCTCAGTCTATCAGGCTAAATTCATACTTGAAAAATACAGCAAAAAGTACGTTGTTCTAAACTATCGTCAATTTGCAGGCTTGATAGGCTACGTCACTGATATCACTATGCTTTTGGACAAAAAACTGAAAGAGATAGAGCCCCCCACAGTTCAGATCGAATCCCCCACATCCCAAACCATTCTGACACAGATAGTACATTCTATAAAACAACCGGCCATCATGCGCCTCCCAACAATGACCCGAGGTTAGGTAGTCTCAATAACGATCTATCAGTGTACGGTAATAATGCTGAGATAACTCACTTTGTTAGCAACGGCGCTAAAAATTACTGCTTCGTAGTAAAAAGCGACAAAGGTACTAAACAAATTGTCAAAGTACGAGGCATAACCTTAAACTTCAGAAATAGCCAGATTTTAGACTTTGAGTCATTAGCTGGAATGGTAAAAAATATCAACGCAAACGAAACTGTCACAATTACTGAACCGCGATAAATAATCCGTAAAAACCATCATTTACTGACCACGACCCAAAGCAAACTTTACAGAGTGGTAGCCAATAAACGGTGGATGGATAAAGCCACATATGTGACGTATCCATGGGGCTATTGATAATAGGTTTGTTGAGGTCTTAGTTGTTGTTGTTGTTGGGCCCTGTCCTGTATGTAGCCCCAAATCAATCCTAGAAGCCCAGCCGCTAAGGCCGATACAAACCCGGACACCGCGAAAAGCTGCATCTTGTTTTTGTCGGTCTGATTGGAAGGCTAGTTGGTTAGTGTATGAGCATGCCCTCGCCAGAATCCTTTTCTCTCCCCTCCCCCCATTCATATTTTTAACGATCGCTCTTCCAACCAGCGTCGCGCGCTCCACATGGCCACTTCGTCTCCCAGCTCGTTCTTCCCCTTTCTTTCGTTGCAGACTTCGAAAAAAAATTAAAGGTACATGGCTGAAGTAACTTCCACTTCGGATATCTTCCGGGATAAGCATCCTACTT
The DNA here is from genome assembly GCA_023313725.1 of Lithobius niger. Lineage (NCBI taxonomy): Eukaryota > Metazoa > Arthropoda > Chilopoda > Lithobiomorpha > Lithobiidae > Lithobius > Lithobius niger. The sequence continues at coordinate 20,745 of JAHWFP010180885.1, read as the reverse complement.
CCAGTTGGACCGAAACCCGAATACGTTTATTGAACCACGAGGTGTTGCATTTGAAGAATATGGCAACCAAGCAGCAAATCCAAAGACTAAACCACGCATTGGACGCCGAAGTCGAATTTTTTGGCCCCCCCCACGACTTTATCAGGCCGGGCGTGGCTAGACAATATTGCTGCTATACGGACGCCGAAGAACGAGGGGAAAGTAGTCGCGTCAAAGCGTTGACGCCTCTCTTAGAAAATGTCAGGGACCACGTGTCTCGAATATGTGATGTACGCTTTAATTGCCTTCACATTGAAAGGTACGCAACTGGAATGTTATATAAACCGTGGCATATTTATAATCCTAGGGAGGGAATGGATACGCTCGCACCAGTAGCAATTATGGCTACCGGAAAACGAACTCACACTATGCGCCACGTTCACCACGGAGATGGTGCCGAACGACCTAGTTATACGGCAGTTATGGAGCCGGGTAGCCTACTAATTATATATCCTCCAACCAACCAATACTATAGGCATACAGTCCCCCAACGTCCTTTATTGAAGGATGCTGTATATTTACTAACATTTACGAAATGGTTGTTTCGAGATGATCCTGAGCCAGATTTCTAGAGGGATCCAACCCACTTCTTTTTTTTTTTATTTTTAAATTTTGTTATATTTTTAGTATGACGTCATTGGCAATATTAAGGCACGGTTCCAACAACTTGGCAGAGTGGTTTTGCCCGGTGCGTGAAGATGGCGCTCTGAAAATTGTTAAATTATTTACCGCTGGTGAAGCTTATAGAATTTATAAAGTCTTGCTGGACGAAACTAAATGGGCGGCGCCTATAAATTGGATGGGGACTCAATGCCGTACCCGGTACGAAAGCCTAGATGAAATGCCGAAATTATTGAAAAACCTCAACGAACTGATCTCTCCTCATTATTCCAGCAACGGCGAGTTATTTTCCAAATGTTGCGTCGTCAAATTTCATTGGAGAATCGATTCTTCTCCTTACGAAAATTTAAAGGACTACTGTGGTTTAGTATTAGGGGCGAAAGCACCTATGATTCTTTTGTATAGTAGATTAAATGACCCTAAATGGATTAAAGCTGAACTTTCCGCGGGAGATTCATTCAGTATTAAAAATAACGTGACCAGTTTCTTAGAATTCCCTAATCTATTTAACCCGCACGCCAAACCGACCGTACACGTAGTGTTTTATAATTAAAAAAAAAAAAAAACCAACGGCAACGTCCTTATTTTTTTCTTTTTCTAGTATATGACGTCTTTGGACGCGTTGAAAATGTATAAAGGGGTGAAAGAGGCCTCGTGGCACCAGCCCGTGCGACAAGATGATGCTTTGAAGATAGTCAAGTTATTTACGCCGGGCGACTCGCGGCGTATTTATAAAGCCTTGATGAAAGAAACTGTTTGGCGGCCGGCTAGCGATTGCATGGGTAATATAGGCTGTACGCTTTACGGAACTGGGGAAAGCGAGAAAATAATTCCAATGACTAAACTATTGAATGATTTAAACGTGGTTATAAGCGCTAATATTTCTCCGGGGGAAAGGACCGGCCAGTTTTATCCCAAATGCTACGTAACTAAATTCAATTATAGAGTCAATGATGCTCCTTACAGGAACCAAGAAAAATATGCCGGGTTGGTTTTAGGCGAGAAAGCACCTATCGTGGTAATTTATACCCGCAAGGACGAACCATTCCGTCAGTACAAGGTTGAACTCCAAGCGGGGGAAATATTTTCCTTCGATAAAAATATCGTTGATCCAATAATTGAGTTTTGTAACTTGGTCACGTATAATTCTCCCCCAACAATCCACGTGACCTTTTTCCGGTGAGAGGCCTACGTCACCCTCCCTCCCTCCACCGCTCGGCCTTGCCGATCGGTGTCGCCCAGACAGCACGCCGCCACCCGCCGCCGCCCCACTGAGAGAGGCCCTAGCGCCGGGGGTATCCCTTCCTCGGCCAAGGCCGAGGGAGGGAGGGAGGGGGAGGGGGGTGGAGGGGGAGCTTAGAGGAGAGTGAGAGTGGTCTTTGGGGGAAATAAATAAAGTGGTTAGAAGGACAACGAATTCATTCGCTTTCCGTTAGTTGTTAGTGATGGATGAGCGGCGTTCAATATCAACAACTTCAACTTTTCTGGCAGACCCAAAGTACGAGATATGTAAGAGCATAGTCTTGCTGCTCATTTTATTTTTAAATTGTCTCCTGTGGAGTTTACCTTATTGCCGGCAATTTTATTACCCGCCCCTAGTCAACGCTAGCGCTGCCGAGTCAGTATGGGTGAGCGTTTGATTACAGATTTTGCCCAGTTTCACGCACCGTTTAACTGCGTGATTGCAGGACCAACGGGTAGTGGTTAAACTAGCTGGATGCTTAAATTTATAGATAACTCGGCCTCTATGGTAGACGATGAAATTAAAGAAATACATTGGCATTTTTCGAGTTATCAGAGCTGGATGGACAACTATAAGGATAAGATTAAATTCCATAGAGGTTTACCTACCGATATCGCTAGCTACGACCCTAATATACATAAACTTTTAGTTCTGGATGATATGATGAGCTCAGTAGCGACATCTAGCGGCGAAATTGCCGAACTTTTCACGAGACACGGTCATCATAATAATTTTTCAATATTTTATTTAACTCAGAATTTATTTTCGCAAGGCCGGAACCAACGGGACATTGCTTTAAACGCTCAATATGTAGTACTGTTGAGAAATTTAAGAGATAAAAGGCAGATAATGACGTTCGCGTCGCAGGCCTATCCAGCCAAGACTAGACAGTTTATGGCCGCGTACGACGACGCTATCCGTAGACAGAAATACGGATATTTAATGGTGGACATGCACTCTAAATCCAACGACGCAACTCGACTGAGAACGCATATATTCCCCGGAGAAACTACTTTAGTTTATTCCACGTGAAGATTTCGATGAAGAACGTTAGGAAGCATAGGCCGCTCCTAGAAGCACTCTGTAAACTTAGCATTCCACAACGCAAGAATTTGTTGCGGCACGCCGACAAGTCTCAAGTCAACTGTATTTCGGAAATTGCCTTAAACTTATTGAATAATAAGCTCAAAGTCTCGCCTTCGACGCGTTGTAAATTGAAGAAATATAAGAAACAAATTCGACTTTTGGGGAATCGTCGAGCTTCGCTCAAATCCAGAAAGAGTGTTTTAGTACAAAGAGGCGGATTTTTACCCTGGCTCATTCCTACAGCCTTATCAGCTCTCGGGGGTTTATTAGGCCTGGGTAAACAATGAGTTCGTTACTTAATAGAATGTATTTAGTCCCTGAGGACGCTTATAAAAATTATACCCCAACAACAACAACAACAACAACAACAACAACAACAACAACGGCCGCCGCCGCCGCTGCCACTCAGCCGCACGGATTCCTTTACTTGCCGGAAGGAGGGTTATACGCTAAATTAACCGAAATTCAAGCTCGTATAGATGCCCTTTTAAAAACCGAACACTTACCTTTGGATTTTAAAGCAAAATATATCGGGCAGCTCGAGAGGGAAAGAGATCAATTTATCGATCAGTTTAGATTGTCGGCAGCGGTTGTTCCTACTACACCAGCTCCCACTAAAAAACATTCGCTTCTTCCGCCAAATTCCCCCGGTCCGCCCACATTGTCCTTAGCAGGCAGCCCTCCCAAAAAGGAAGAAAAAAGGACTAAGGAATATATCGTTGATAGAGAGCGAACTAGCCTACCACGCGCCGCTAAGCAACGAACTAGTAGACGTAAGAAACAAAGCGATCCTGACTGGGATATTTTCCAGTAAAAAAAAAAAATGGACGCATATTTAACTAAATTGTATCACGACAGCTTAGGGGAAGCCACTAGTTTCGCCTCGGCGACCAAATTACATTCTCGGGCTAAGCGGGACGGTAAAAAATATACTTTAGCCGCTATTAAAGACTGGCTTTTACGTCAGGATGCATACACCATAACCAAACCGACCAGGTATAAATTTAAAAGAAATAAAACTATAGTGGGTGGGTTGGGGAGTTTTCTACAATGTGACTTAAGTGACTTGATATCTTTAAAACAGCAAAACAAACCATACAGGTACATTTTAACTTGTTTGGACGGCTTGAGCCGTAAAGCCTGGGTTGAAGTATTGCGTACTAAAACAGGCCGAGAAATGGTCGAGGCGTTTAAGAAAATATTTAAACGTATAGGCTATAAAGTAATGAACGCTAGCAGCGACAAAGGGAGTGAATTTTTAGCGAAAGAGGTTCAGGATTATTTTAAAGAAAAAGACGTTCATTTTTTTACTACCGAAAATGAAGATATAAAAAATAGTAACGTTGAAAGGTGGCAAAGAGAATTAAAATCTAGATTACATCGGTTTTTTTTATCTAAAGGTACTTACGAATACGTGCCGGTCATTCAAAAAATTGTAGATTCTTACAACAAAACTCGCCATTCGGCCACTGGCATGCCACCTGATAACGTCAATTTTCAAAATCATACGCGGTTGTGGCGTAAATTGTTCGGTGACGATTTAAAGCAGCTAGGCCATGCTTTGACTAAACGTAAAAATATTAAAATTCCTTTAAAAATAGGTGATAAAGTTCGCATCGCTATATCAAAAGGGAAATTTGATAAAGCTTACAGGGGCTTGTGGTCGAGGGAAATATTTTTCGTAACTAAAGTTTTGGTTCCTCGCGGCAATTTAGGTCAAGTTACTGTCAGGCTTAAAGATTATAACGGGGAAGAAATTAAAGGTCGCTTTTATTTATTCGAAGTAGGTAAAGTGCTTAAAAAGGACGGGGAGGACTACCATCGCGTAGACAAGGTGCTGAGAAGCAAAGGTGTCGGACGCAACAAAAAGTATCTAGTATCTTTCGAAGGTTACGATAAAACCCATAACCGTTGGATCCCGGCTAAAGACTTGAAAAAACTATAAAAACAAAATGGAGGGCGATAGTTTCTACATGACTTTACCAGCCAATGCTAGCCTGGATCTTTTTCCTACAAATTCACTTAACGATTACACTACGAAATTAGCTCAAAGAATAAGTCTTTCTGGTAGTGGCTGGGAGGTCGGACTGGCCGAATTTCAATACTCGAGGAACTGGGCTAACGTGGCATCAGATAGTGGAATGACTCTGAAATGTGGAACCCGTACTTACGTTAAATTCCCTAGATATAATTACCAAGAATTCGATATACCGGAATCTGCTAAACTCGCGATTCTTAATCAACATAAAGTGGTGGGGGGGGAAACCACATTGACCGTGGAACCGGAATTGGATCTAGTTTTCAATAAAGATTTTGTGTTTTTCACTTACCAAATGGATAAGGTTTTGACTTTTTTAAATACGACTATCGAAAATCAGTTGGGAATGCCTTCCATTACTTTCAGTTACAATCAAGTAGGTAAACGCGTTGAAATTGACCATAAACTACCTCCAGATGCTAAGTTGTGTTTGTCTTATAGTCTCGCTAGGTTTTTAGGCTGGGATAGGTCGGATAGGTTGTTGAGAGAGAGTTATTACGACGATGTAAAAGCTCATACTAGGGCCACGACTGAAAGTATTCTGCAGCAATTTAATGACGGGAGTTGGTTCGTGTCCTACGTCACTTTTGTATCTACCATCAACGTTCCTTTAACTCCTGGTTACTATAAAACGGGACACGAATTGGCGAATGCTTTGAACAAGGCCATGAGAGAAAGAGTGCGCGCTGTTAAATATCCTAAGTTCGAATACGGGGAAGTCGGAGATGTAATGTCTATACGTTTCCCCTCCATCCTTTTATCGGCTGATAAAGAGACTACTCCTCTGGAAGTACTGAGTATGAGCATTAACAAGGTTTTGGCGAGTAGAATAGGCTTTAGAGCCGATCATTTTTTTCATAGAGCAGTTGCATCAACTATAAAACTTAACTTGATCGGGGGGTTCGATTCTTTTTATATTTACAGCGACATAGTGGCGGAGACCCTAGTTGGTGACGCTCTGGCGCCTTTATTAAGAGTTGTAAGAATCGGAGAAGGCGATATGACGAATGTAATATTTACTAAACCTTACTACAAACCAGTCGCTCGTCTTAATTTCGAGACCCTTAGAGTCTATATAATGTCAGACATGGGGGTGGCCATTCCATTTAACTCGGGAGAAGTTAGCCTGACACTACACTTTAAGCGACGTCCTTAAAAAAAAAAAAAAAACATGCGAGCCCCTTACTCCGGATTAGATCCTCGCGTATGCGTGCAACACTATTGCCCTGTCCAGAGAGGGGGAGCCCCTTATTTTGCGGGGGGAAGAATACAGAGAGGGGGGGGGCGGGTTCGGGGATTTCTTGAGCGGTATCTTTCGGTCGGCCGTCCCTTTTCTTAAAAGAGGTTTAATGGGGATAGGACGTTATGCGCTAAGATCTGGGGGAAGGATGCTGGATGACGTAGAGTCTGGACAATCTGTTAAGGAAGCTGCTCGGACGAGATGGAGGGCGGCTAAACACGATGCCGTGGCCACTGCTACAGGTGGGCAAGTGGGAACCGGTCGCAAGAGGAAGAAGAAGCGTTGTCAATCAGGAGGTGGGAAGAGAAAACTAAGACGCCTACAGGCTTCCAAAAAACGAAGAAGCAAGCCTAGAAGAAAGGCGGACTTTTTCGGTTAAATGAGCAACAGAAAGTATATAACCGCATACTGTACTACGGCGTCTTTCATTCCACATCATCATGTCATTGAAACCAGACAGAGATTCAGTCCCCTGCACCAAGGAAGAACTTGAGCTCTTTACGACACCTCCCGTGCAGGTGACCGTAAATGATGACACTCTAGTCGAGTATCATCCTTTAGCCACATTAAGTGACGGTGCTCCTATCGAATTCGTGGTTCCTGGAGCTGCCGACTGTCTCTTGGACTTGAGTCAGTCGTTTTTACACATCCAGTGCAAAATAGTTAAAGGTGTAGCGACGACTATAACAGACACCGAGAAGATTGGTCCTGTAAATCTACTTTTACATTCCCTTTTTTCGCAATGCGATTGTACATTAAATGGAAAACAAGTGTCTAATAGCGACAATGGGTACGCATTTCGTTCTTATTTAGAGACTTTATTGACTCATGGCACCGATGCTAAAGCCGGTCACCTCTCCAGTCAACTGTGGGAAGCCGATACTGCCGGTAGCTTCGATAGTGGTAATCCTGGTGGAAGTAACGTTGGTCTTAAAGCACGCACCAAACGTGTCAAGACTAGTAAAGTTATAGACCTGTACGGTCGCCCTCACTGCGACCTATTTCAGCAAGACAGACTTTTGTTAAACAATGTCGATCTCCGTCTCAAATTAACTCGTAGTAAAGATGCATTCTGTTTAATGAGCGCCGAGACCAACCCGAGCTACCGCGTGAACATCACTAAGGCAGCCTTGTTCGTCCGCCGAGTCACACCATCACCGGCAGTGTTGGTGGGGTTCACCCAGGCCTTAAAAGACGGTTCCGCAAAGTACCCAGTCCGCCGTGTGGAAATTAAAACTTTTACTATACCTCAAGGTAGTCTACAAGGCAATCTCGATAATGCCGTCCTGGGAAACATGCCTTCGTTTTGTCTTCTCGGCCTGGTTTCGAATAGTGCATACAACGGTAGTTATACTAAAAATCCTTACAACTTTGCCAACTACAACGTTAATTATCTCGCTTTGCAGGCCGATGGAAAAACTATTCCTTCTATTCCCTATAAACCAGACTATGACAATTCTTTATACGTGCGAAATTATTACTCACTTTTTCAAGATACCAACAAACTGGTTTCGGGCTCGCCTCCACCCATCGCGTATGGTGATTACCCGGAAGGCAATGCGCTGTACGCCTTTGACTTGACTTCCGATAAAAGCCAAGGAGAGTGCCATTACAACCTCATTCGTCAAGGATCTCTTCGTATCGACATTAGTTTCAAAGAAGCCCTTACGGAAACTATAAATTTAGTACTTTACATGGTGCATCAATCCGTACTCGAAATCGATCAATCTAGAAACATTCTATATGAACACTAAAAAACAATGCAAACGGATCAATTGCGCGCCGCAGCTAGCAGTCACAAGAAGCTAGGGCCTTTATTCGGTGACGTGTACGCTTCCGATCAGCTACCTAGAACAGCCACCCATTCGGCGTACATCGTTAATTTGGACCCCTCTTCCAAACCAGGTAGTCACTGGATCGCCATCTATTTCGACCACCTCAAAGCGTCCGTTGACTATTTTGACAGCTATGGTCTGAAGCCTACTAACGTACACATCCTGCGTTTCCTCGGTAGGAATTCTACCTTTAAGAATTATAATCTACACACCTACCAAGGACCTTGTAGTACGGTATGCGGCCAATACTGCCTTTATTTTCTATATCATAAAGCCAATGGTCTCCCCATGACTCGTATCCAACAACATTTCCATCCTATGACGAAGGATTTTAACGACCGCCGTGTCGTTCGCTTCGTCAAAAGACACTTTAAATTCGTTACACCTTCCGAAAATAAAGACTGCTTTCAATGCTGTAAGCCGTTGTTATGATCGACTGTGGGGGGGAAAATGAGAGTGACGTTGCTGTTGGTGTTTTTTTTTCCTAGGGGTCTTAAATAATGTACGGGTCTTAAACCTTTTTTAATTTTTTTTATTATATAAATGTTTCACTACTGGGTCCTAAACCCTCTTCAATCATGTTGTGAATTTTTTTTGTATTATATACCTATTTTGATGAGGAGGTCTTAAACTTCCTTCAATGTACATAGTGTGGGATTTTTTTTATTATATAAATGTTTTGCTAAAGAGATCTTAAATCTCCTTCATTGTACATGGTGGTGGGTTTTTTTTATTATATAAATGTAAAGAGATCTTAAATCTCCTTCATTGTACATGGTGTGGGTTTTTTTTTTATTATATAAATGTTTTGCTAAAAGAGATCTTAAATCTTCTTAAAATGTAGGTTTTTACTTAATAAATTTTTCCCTCGCAAGGGGGGAAATTTGTGTTTGCATAGCTTCGTGTCCGACTTTACTTATTTTGTTTATTGTCCATACTTGTTCTTTTTTTCGGCCATATCTTTTATTAACGTCTACGATAAACACCTAGTTTTCTACTGGAAACCTAGGCGACGAACTTAACGTTGGTTTCGACTACGCGGCATCATGCAATTAGAACCAGCGAAACACCGTTGGGCCACTCGGACGACTAGCGTTTGAGAATTCCAAATTCGGGTGATGAACACGATACGTCAACGGATACCTTTTTTAATTTTAGTTTTTTTTAACTTCGTCACATTTAATTTTTTGTTTTTTTTTGCCAACACATTCCCTTACGTATCGCAGCGGATTACGGGCCTCCTGGTGGTATCGCCCGGGTGTTGTCTGGAAGAGCGCCATCGAAGGGAGCCGTATTACACAAACCCTACAAACAACGTGTATTATGACTCGCTGCGATGACGCCTCCTTCCACATGATAGCTAGACCGTATGCGCGCAATATGGCCTTTTGCGATATCACTTCTTTACATGTCTCACTTCTTGTTTGTATTACATCTTATAAACTACAGGTGGGACTTTTGCTTTTTATAATACCTAGCTTCTGATTTTTTACGGGTATAGAGGCTTATCCCCTTCGCTGGACGCTCCCGGGGATTCGTTACTAGCCGTCAGTTTCCCCTTCAGGAAACTGCCGGTGGATTTTTGGGTTTTTAACTACCTAGCTGTTATCACTCCGCTCCCTCAGCCTTGTCCACGTTCTTAAATTCTCAGTCTGCACTACGTTCCGCTTATCGAATTGAAGGCACTACTTCGGCTTATATCGCTTCGTTATAGCCTATATGATTTGCGAAGGTGAGCTTTTTAGGCTCCGTCAGTCTCCGCCTGACGTCGCTTCATTTTGTATTTCTACCGTGTCTAATCTCGTGGTTTTTTTTTTGTTTCAGTCCCACCATACCCTACACACAACTACCCCCGACTAGATGAAGGCCATCAGGTGGTATTATACGTACACCGTTATTGTTTCGCTTTCAAACACCTATTTTTTTTTTTACAGGCAGAAATATAAAGGTTCCATGCTCAATCCTCATGCTTAAGGTAACCCTCAATACGTGTGGCTTCTGACTATGCTTTATATTCTAGTATTTTTCGGTAATTCTGGTTTCTTACCTTTTTACAGCTTCCAGACCGACTTGAAGGAGCTGCCTTGAAGAGGAAACCATACTTACACTCAATCCAACTTGAAGGACAACGTGGGCATCCTCATACTTAAGGTAACCTTCAACACATGTGACTTCTGACTATGTTTTTATATTCCAGTATTTTTCGGTAATTCCAATTTCTTACCTTTTTACAGCTTTCAGGCCACCTTGAAGAAGATCCCTGGCTCGAAGATCTGACTGTCTCAGGCTTTTTTTGCTGTTATTTCACAACTGTACTATGCATGTACCTCTAAACGATTTTTAATAAAAAAAAAAGTGTATCTCCTGCCTATCACTTTTACCTATGCATGCACGCAAACAGGGGGGAGTCTTTTCAACTGGTAACAATTATTATCCCGGGCGGGCGACGCGTAGATGCGGCAGGGATATGGGGCGGGTATCTAACGTTCAAGGGAGGGAAAATGTTGATCCTAGGTGCACGTGGACCGACCAATAGACCCTAGATGCACGCGCCTCCCCCCCTAGGATTTAAATGTGGTACCCAAAAAGCATGGGGCTCTGTTAGGCTGTAACCCTATACTAGACACCCGGGTGATCATAACTACTGACCTCCATGAACCACACTACAACAGAAAACGCCACGGTTTGAACGTAAGTTAAGTCTACACAAGACACTAACTCGTTCCCAAAGGTTGCTTATGTTTTACTACAAATAAGGAGGGCAGCGGCTGACGCTCATTCGGCTGATGATCAGTGCAGTACGTGTTTTTCGTAAGGTTTCAGTTCGTAAACAAACGGTTACTGCTCCTACTCTTTCTTTCTTTTTGTTTATTCGCCACATTTAATAAGATTAACAAGATTAATTTTCATTACTGAATAAATATTTAGCCTACTACTTACTAACTGTATTTAGGAAAAAGTGCTGTTTCTGATGACAAACGCTGATTTTCGTTCGCTTCGCTCACTCAATCAGCGCACACATTTCCTCAGAAAGGCTGCCTAATCAATGTTACACCAAGAAACACACATCACTTGTAGTTTGTGTTACTACTACACTTCATGTGGGTTTTCTTGTTTCACTTATTTTAAGAATTTTTTTTCTGTACATCCTGCTTAGTGAAGATTTTTCCATTGGTTCCTTACCACTTCACTTTCTGATGATCCCTCACTTGGCGAAAACAGCTGCAGAATTCAAGTGAAAACGCCACGGCTTGAATGCAAATTATGCACAACGACAAAAGACACTAACTCTAATCGAAAGCTACACGCGTTTTAGCACAAATAAGGACGGAACTGGCTGATGGCCTTACGTAAAAATAATGTTCGAATATTGTTGTTTAAAATGATATAAACGCACACGTAAAAGTATTCCTGGCACCCCTTTCTGGTGTGAATATATTTTCTATACGTAATTTAGTATTTAGCATTTAATCTTTTTCTGTCTTTGTGTTGCCGCTAAACGATTGTTCTTTTGTATTAGATTTGTCAGTTATTTTAGAATCGGTGAATGACTCCAATTTTAAAACGGATAATAAAATAGTACTGCGAAAAACTACGCGTCTTTACTGATTGTTACTGAGAACAACAATTTAGTAACTCGCTCCTCGTTGGTCCGTTGACGCCAGACCATTGTTGATGGACGTTCTGGACGGATTCGAGGCTTCCACGAAAAAAATGTGGCAACAATCATGACGTCATGTATTGTTGAGGCATTGTTGGGTGATTGTTGTCGATTGTTGCAAATGGTCATTTTTCGTTAATTTCGGTCATTTAGGACCCAGCTCGGACTTTAAAAATACGCCTACACAACGAACGGGTTAATTTGCTTTCTTTTGACAAACTTCTCATATTTGTAGCCTTCTACTTTCAAAGGAGAAGATGATCATCCCCAACCAACCAACCAAGCACCCAAGCATAAACGGCATCTTTTTAACGAGGAGAGATGATGATGATTTATACGTAAAGGGAATTTAATAGGCAAACATTTAACAGAAACAAACAGTTTAGAAGAAGACCAACCGTTTGCGTTATTTGCGTTTTGAAAACGGGCAATACAGACGGAAAAACGCGTACTTTAAATATTGTTTGGAATGCTAGGTCGTTACGGCAATTCCCGTTTTGCAGAATCCCGTTTCGCAGAATTAAAAATATTTTTCAATCATTTACCATTGCAGAAGTTAAAGATGCATGGCTAACTGGAAGGAATTTGTGATTAGTTGCGGTTTCTGATGTTACGTGTTTTGCCGAGCGAGTGCAAAATTAATTTGAAAAAAAAAATTTTCTGCAAAAAGGGATTCTGCAAAACGGGTGTTTGTCTATACATTTTTGACCATGTTTTAAGTTTCGTGTGCCTAAATTTCGTGAAAGGTATTAATTTGGCGAAACGGTATTTGGCGAAACGGGATTTGCCTTTCAGGAAAAAGGTTTTAATCGGCTTTCTTTTTGGTGAAACGGGATTTGGAGAAACGGGACGTAACCATTAACGTTTGCTACAGAACCCTTTGTACCTTTTTGAATTAACACTTTTAGAGGTAATATATTCGCCCTAGAGGTATAAGTTCCGCGCGTAATCTGCAGCATTTCCAATTTTGTTTATGTTTTTACTTCGATAAGGAGGATCAAGTTCCTCGAACATTCATTTCTGGTTATTGTGTTAGGTGAGTTCGAGCTGGTGTTGTTTTCTGTCTTTTTGAGCACTGCTATTGCTGACATCCTTTAGGACATTAAAATACGTGAGGTTCAAGAATTGTGGTACCCCGTAAGCAAGTCAATATTGCTAAAATCGTCCCGCAATATATTCAGCCGAAACATTCTACGCAATTGTTGAAAACGCCATTTTGCACCGAGTGGTTTATTGGTGGAGCGAGCGAGCGAAGCGTAGCCTATAACGGACACCAAATTGCAAAATGTTGGTTGGTCTGTTGGTCTGTTGGTCCGTTGGTCGCACTTTTTTAGTCTGGGTGGAGCCCAAACGAAAGGTCGGATTGAAATGAAATTTTGCACAACGCTTTATACCCCCAAAAGTATTGCTGAGCCAAAATTTGACGTAAATCGAACAATTATTACTGAAGAAATTTTAAAATTTTCGAATTAATATCTAACACTCACCATTGTAAATTTGGAGTCGTGAATAGTTAAGGAATTCCGACGAAGCATACACCATGCTAATGGTAGTCAAGTGGACTTAAAAAAACACGGCAAATTAAATTTTGGTTGCTTCTTTCTAGCTAATAATCTTTTCCGACGTAACTCAATGAATAGTATCATTTGACCGTTGCATTTTAACCACTAAAGGAACAAACGCAACCATAAAAACCAAAAGGATTCCATTAACGACACACGTTAGTTCATTTGAAAAAAGAATGCTTTGGCGATTATTCACTTCAACATGGCAACGACAGTTGCGTCTACACTAGCGATGGGAATCCCGAATATGAAACCTGAAATCGTCGTATCATGGCCAAGCGGTATTATAAACCGATATTAACATCAGACGAAACACGAAAGCACGAAACACGAAACAATAATAAGCCCGCCTCTCTCAGTTTACGGTTTCCTGGTTGCCATGGTAACGTAAAGACTCGAAACCAAAACCGTGTTGCATCGCATGAAGGAATACTTAATCTCGTACCACCTGCTACTAACGAAACTAAATCGTAGATAAATATTAGGCCTAAACGCTAAAAATTAGGCTTAAAACTAGGTCTAAAAGCAAACACATTTTTAACCTAAATTGTGATGGTTATTTCTTTCAGATTATATAATAGAGATCGCTGTTGCAGTCATAGAGTTTGGAAATAATATATTATCTTGCAGTGCGTGATAGAGGTGTGTCAGCTCAACATTTTCGTTGGTGGCGGTGTCAAATCGTATACCAAAGCAGTATTGTGAACCTTTTGAATCTTCTGACTATTGTTAAAAACTATCGTACTGATGATTGTTTGACTTGCACTTAAACGCCTTATTATTAATATTTTAATGTAAGGACTACATTTTGCACAGCAGTTTCTGTAAACAATGTAAGAATTATTGCCAGCGGAAGCTCAAACAGCGGTGGCCATACGTGCTGTTATTTTTACTCGGGGAGATGGCCTACGTCTTCAGTGTTGAGTGTGAAAAGAGGCTACAAATAAATAAACAAAAACTAAATGCTGGAGCAAACAAAAGCTTGTTAACGTAAATTTTACACGTAACATAGGCCTACATTAAAACAAAAGGCTAAAATAAGAAAAAGGCCAGCAAAGAACAGTAGTACGTCACACCAAAAGGCAAACTGCCCAACAAGGCCCATTAGGTTTTGCACCAGATTTTTAAGAATTATTAACAAATGTGGTATCGTCATAAATAAAAACTAAATATAAGTTTGAAATGATGATCCGTTCGCTCCGCCTACAATAGGCCCAAAGCCTGTTTCCTAGTATATTTATAGTCGAAACGTCAAGAAGACGAGTCTCTTTAAGCATCGTTTTTGAACCAAGAAGGTCTGGTGATGAACTCCACCAAGCTTTTCGGCCATTTGAAGAAGCCGTGATATCAAATCCCAAGCTCTTTCCCCAAGCTAATCCCATCGACTAAGACTTCGGGCGTTAAATTAAATAATTGAAAATTTAGCAGTAAGCAATTTTCATGTTTCATTTAACCTTTGAACTATATCCTCGGAGGGATTAGCTTGGCGAAAGAGCTTGGCGTTTGATATCACGACTTCACACGGCCGAAATGCTTGGCGGGCATCCTTAACAAGTTTTGTTTTGGGGTAGATACTTATATTCGAAATGTGAAGAGGGCGAGTCTCTTTAAGCATACCGTTTTCGTTCTTCTAAGATTAAGCTTGAATGAGCAGTGGCATGCTATTCGAAGCCGTGGTTTAGCCAAAAGGCAAAAGGGAAAGCTCTTGCGTCTCACGCACATAAAGCGCCACCCCTACCTAAACTGCATATTGCTTTGTGCACATTTAATCAGGAGATTTTCGTGCAAAAGTTGATTTCACAAGCGAGCGCGATATAATATTGAGCGGGCGGGGCTGAGGCTTCATTACACGATAAACCCAAGACGATCAAACAGGCCGGGGATCATCATCCGGAATATTTCCCAACCATTCGGTTGGCCTGTAAAATTAATAACACCAATTTGTTTCACAAACATTAAATATCTACGCAACCTAATTAAATTCAACAACTGGTAATGTTTGAAGACGGCTAATTTTGGGAATGTGTGGAAGCCGGTGTAAACAGCATCCACACGTTCCCAAAATTAGCCGTCTTCAAGCATATCGTTCCAAGCTCATTGTTCGTAAAGTGAAGCTTCGTGTGGTGTAGGATATAGGTTCCATTTCTTTACATAATCGTGTCTGAAATTATCACAAACCACGAAATTATGAAAATTATGTATTTGTTTGTTTGAGGCAGAGCAGGGAACTTCAAAAATTTACATGACCGATTAAAGAATGGAATTCGTACAGTTCAACTCAAAGCTCAGTCTAATCACAGTATTAATAAACAAAAACGGGGCGTTAAATGTTAAGAGTAAGGGGCAAAAAGTCAAAGCGCATGCACTTTCTGTAGGGGGGGGGGGGGGGGCTAAATACGTGACATGTAGCAGGAACACGGACAAGCTTTGACACTAAGCGTCTACATGTTAAATTTTTTCATTAAGAGGCTGGTAAGCATTAGACCCTTACTACCCCGTGGATGGCTTAATGGCTTAGTAAACAAATTTTGTAAACCAAACTTTGTAACTATAATTCTAGCCTTTTCGGAAAGAACGTGTGTGTGTATGGTTGTTAGCAGATAGCAGATTTTTTTGTTGTTCTTGGAATATCTTTTTTAAGAACTTTAAGAATATAATTTCTTGCGAAGTATGGCATTTGCTGACTGAGCCGTTATTTGGAGGCGTTATATGCTTTAGAATTTTTGACTATCTTTATAAGAATTTCGGAGATTTAGGGTAATTGATGACAACCAATAATGCTCTCGGCCCGGAATACACTGTTACCAAACCGAAACGAAATAGAAAATGCACTTTTCACTACCATGGGTTTTTAAGATAGGATAAAATAGATAAGATTTATTCTCAAAGGGAGAAAAGGAACCCAAATGGGCGTAACTAGATGCCACTAAGACAATGGTCCAAAAATAAAACTAAGGGTTAGAAGATATACATAAAAATAACACTAAAAGCAGCTACAAACGAGATTAAAATATTCCAACTACAAATATACGAGGATCTCTTACAGTTTTTCGTCAAAATGTATGTATTGCTTCTCTAGGGTAATCGGACAGAACCTCACTGGACAAAAGCTCACCCATTTTCAAAATAAAAGGGACAAAAGCTCACTTAATTTTTTTTTATTTAGTTTAATTTATTTTGTTTATTTTATTTTATAATTTACTAAATTACATTTATTTAATTTAGGCCTAGTTCACATTTATTATCTATTACACATTTTATATTTATTAACTTCGATTGTTTAATTATCGTTACTCATCCCGCATAGTTTGCTCACGCAAATTACACCCCAAAGATGGATCGACTAGAGAAGATGGTTCACCAGGGGTTTTTGTAATTATTGTAATCGGCGAATAAGCTTGCACCGTGGTGTGACGTAATAAACACCATTTCCGTTTTATCTGAAAGATTTGCACACAAACCAATGACGTCACGTATTTCTGTACTGTGTGAATCCAACATGGCCGCAGTTCTTGGTCTGACGAATCGACGCAACTCTGGACTAACAAATTACTGAATACTTATTATGAAACATAAGCCGGACTACTCCGAACGTAAAAATTGTATTCTAGTGTATTAAGCTACCGAAATCCAATCGGCAATATGACTAAAAATGAACAACGTTTTTTTGTATCCGGTCAACAAACGGCATCGCTGGCTCAAAATGGTAGGCATAACGTAAAAGTACGGCAGCACTATAGCCACTATAACAGCAGCACTATGGTGCGACCGGGGAGATGAAGCGTGAATCGTTGTCTCAACATCTCCGCAACACCGTTCGATGCCTCCGGTTGTTGTTTATTATTTATGACAAGTCCGTTCAAGCTGTACCGATTTATTAGCAGTTGTTTTATCCATAAAAAAATAAAAAGAAAGAATCCACTCGGATTTTGAGTCCCTTACTGCCCGGTGTTCTAGTCAGAAAAAAAATGCTTAGTTTTTTTCAGTTACTGGGTTGATAACTGCATTGCGTTATGTTTTCTGAATAAAGTTGTTAATTCGTAGCACATCATAACTACTCACCTGTTTGCATACGTGCGTGCGCTGCGGAGCCAACATTTTTTGTAATAGGGTTAAAACATCATACTGCTTTACTTACATGTAAAACGTGGGATATTCCAGGGTATTTTTTCCCCTTTTTGGCTTAATATAAACATTTATATTATTCCCCCCCCCCCCCACACACACACATACGCACATCCTGCTTTCAAATTAGAGTGGCGTACGTAAATATTTTCTCTAGGTAGGGGCAAATGTTACACCCATGCTAGAAGACGTGTTAAGATTTATTTCTACAGTAAGATTATTTTTATTGCTTTACGTATTTTATGGCTTCATACAAAATGTTTTGTATAAAATAGCGAATAAATAGATTTTCCAAGG
>JAHWFP010180884.1:5372-44352 GCA_023313725.1 Lithobius niger | reverse complement strand
AACATCACGCAGTTGTAGTAAGTTAAAATCAGAAACACTTTAAAAATTTCGAAAGATCAGTCTTTTTGAGACCACGTCTAAATTGCTGTAGACTGGTGGAGTTTACCAACGCCGATGGTAGGAGCTCCACGGATGCACCACACGGTTTGAGAAGAAGTACTTTCTGCAATCTTTTTTTACTGCTCCTACTGTTAGTTTAAGAATATGACCTCTAGTATACCCATTGCCACGAATACAGAAAAAGAGATTTGGATCGAAATCAACAAGTCCACGTAAAATGGAAAAAGTAAGGCAAAGGTCGGCATGAAGGCGCCGCAGCTCCAAAGACTCAAGGCCAAGGTGGTTTATTCGCTGTACATATGAGAGGTTATAGCATCCTGAAAGATATTTGGTAAAAGATCTTTGTACAGATTCGATACGTTTGATATCTTTTAATAGATGGGGAGACCATACTGGACTGGCATATTCTAGAATAGGCCGCACATAAATGGTATAAGCTTTAATTAAAGTTGGCACATCGCGAGAAGTGAAACATCGCCTTAGCATGTATCCAATTCGCTTTGCCCTGGAAACTACCTGATTACAGTGGTTAGAGAAATTTAAGTCTGATGATAGGTATACTCCAAGGTTCTTAATGCTAACTTCCGATTTAAGGTCGTGGTTATCTAGTGAATATGTAGATTTGCAATTATTTTTACCAATTGGGAAAGTATGGCATTTTTGGACATTGATTGGTAGCTGCCATCTAGTGGACCACGTGTTTACATGTTCAATCGCTGTTTGGAGCAGAGTATGGTCGCTAGCAGTTGTAATTGGCCTATAAATCTTAACATCATCCGCAAATTTAGGCATTTTTATGCCATTAATGGTGGTTGACAGATCAGAAATGTAAATCGTGAAAAGTAAGGGGCCCAGTACTGAACCCTGTGGGACACCACTCGTAACCGGCAAGTAGTTAGACAGAGAAGTTCCTAATTTAACCGCTTGCGATCTATTGCGAAGAAAATCTTTTATCCATAGAAAGATATTACCGTCGATACCAACATTAAGCAGTTTTGAAGTAGTTTGGAATGTACCACCGAGTCAAAGGCTTTCGCAAAATCAATACAGATTACTCAACTGGTGAGCAATTTTCCATTGATAATGTCCAGTCATTCAGACAAGTTAATAATTGGAGTGTTGTTGAGCGGCCTGGCAAAAAGCCAAATTGGTCGCTTGGTACAAGGTTGAGCTCATAAAGATATTTCAGGATAGTATCACGAATAATCCATTCAAGAATTCGACATGGGACACACGTAAGTGAGATAGGACGGTAATTTATTGGTTCAGCAATATTTCCTTTTTTATAAATTGGAGTCACACTGGCTTTTCTCCAGCAATCCGGTATAATGCCCGTATTCAATGACGTTTTTAGAATCCGAAACAATGGTCGATGTAATTCAACTGCCAATGTCTTGTAAAAGGTAGAAGAAAACCCACCGGGGCAAGTTGCTGAGCTGTTTTTTAGGTTATTTAAATGTAAGAGAATAGTTTCTGGCGTAAAGCAAACGGTTTCTAGAATATTTTTTATGATTGGTAAATTGTTTGATTGCACTTCAAATGGATCAGTGGTGTTATCATCACATACAAAATTTTTGCAGAAGGTTAAATTAAGAGCATTGGCCTTGTCATTTTCTGATGTTATTAGTTTATAATTAAAGCGTAAAGGTGGAATACCACTGGTAACCTCCTCTATGCTGAGGCCTCGGAGCCACCTTCGGCCGTTCGTCGGCGGAAGCTTGCTATTCAGTATGATGTGCGTTTGCGTGCTGCGCAATCCAGTCCTGCTTGGTCCATGGTTTTTGGGCCAGACTTGCGAGTCGGTAGTTGGGTTAGGCTCCAGTAGTCCTGTCAGGAGATAGCCTTTGAAATGCCCTGTGTCTTGAGGCTTGGGGAGATGCCAGTGGCCCCTTGGCTTGTCCCAAGTGGCATTTTCATTTTCGCTCTGGCTTCCCTCCCGAAGGGTTCCACTCTACCAGCAAGGTACTTGCAGGAGTTCCGGCGGCTGTGTTCTCAGTACGCCGGTTATCAGCGGCTGGTTACTGATGGGTCGAAGTCGGACGTTGGCGTAGGGTGTGCTTGTGTGTGTAAGGGAGTAACGGTTGCCCATCGCCTTCCATCGGGCTATTCTGTGTTTTCTGCAGAGCTTTTGGCTCTTGGTTTGGCGGTGGAATGGATCCTTGGCCTTCAGGGCACCCATTTCATTGTCTTCAGCGATTCCATGAGTGCCCTGGAGTCCTTGGCGAATTACAATCCTCACAACGTGTCCAAGCCTTGCTTTCCCGCTTGCCTGGCCAGCGGAAAACCGTGCTTTTCTGCTGGATCCCGGGCCATTTTGGGATAGTAGGGAATGAGCAAGCTGATTCTGCTGCGAAAGGGGCCCTTTCTGGCCCTCTCGGTAGGGCTCTCAGCGTTGTTCCCTCAGACGCCTTTCCAACTCTGCGTCTGAGGTTACACGCTTTTTGGCAAACCTTGTGGGACAGTCAAGTCGGTAATAAGTTACGTGCTATTAAAGACACTGTTGAGGAATGGCACTCGGCATGTCGCCGCAGTCGCCGTGAGGAGGTGGTGTTGGCCCGTTTGCGCGTTGGTCACACTCGATTTACTCACTGTTTCCTTTTGCGGGGGTTTGACCCTCCTGAATGTTCTTGGTGTCGACGGCCACTTACGGTCCGGCACTTCCTTGTTGATTGTCACCATCTTGATGGTGTTCGTCGTCGTTTCCATCTTCCGCATGACATTACGCGTCAATTGGGTGATAGTCTGTCCTCCTGTCCGGTGTTTTTCAATTTTTGCAGGAGGTACAGATGTATGACAAGATTTAGATTAGGGGTTTGAATAACATCTCTGTAATGTGTGGTGCAGTGGCAACCCGGACCACTGCATTGTGACTGAGGTTGGCGCTAATGCCCAAGTTGTCGACGCGCCATTAAGCCTCTCAATTCAGCCCCCCCCCCCCCCAACTGGTAACCTTAGTTTTGCGCCTAACGTATTTGTAGAGGGAACTCATTGTTCCCTCTTTAAGAATTTTTTGTTCTCGATTTATTTCGTAGCTTTTACACAGCTGTTTTAACTTAAATATATTTGACCGTCAAATATATTTGACTGTTGTATTTAACCACCACAGGAACACACGCAACCACAAAAAACAAAAGGATTCCATTACGACACACGTTAGTTTCATTTGAAAAAAAGGCTTGGAGATTATTCAATTCAGCATGGCAACAAAAGTGGCACCTACACTAGCGATGGGAATTCCGAATATGAAACCTGAAATCGTCGTATCAAGGCTCAGCGGTATTATAAAAGGACTAGCTGTACCCCCGGCGTTAACATATGCCAGTCTAGCCAGTTCCCGCAAACCTGAGCGCAATACTGTACTGGGCAGTATGGAAAGAAAAGGGTGCCGACTGCCCCGCGCATCCTCCTCCGAACTACCCTGCGGCCTACCCCCCACATCTCCCATTGTGTGGTCAGATTTCCCCCATGTCACTCCACCCGGTAACCCCTTTCCCGTCCCGCACCGCCTGCCCCCCCCCCCCCCCTGCTCCTAATTCCCCTGTTGTGTGGTCTGAATATCCCCCTCCCTACTCCCCCTCCCTTTGAACCCGTGTTGAATTGTTTTGTTATGGAAGTAAATGTCTTATTTCAATGGAGAACGCTCAATTGCCCCTTTTCCGTTCTAATACCAAGCGCAATAAACCCAACAACAGTTGTGCATGCAGTGATTGATACTCAACCAAGTTTGAAACTCTTGAAGTCGGTCTAAGAGCTAGCAATATTTTGATTGTTACTGATTGTTACAGGCCACACCCGTTTGTCGTTATAGTGCATGATAATGATGAATTTGCTTGAGCAACCTAAGCGTATTGTATGTAGAAGATAGTTGACAGCAAACAAAACAGGAAAACACGAAACAATAATATGCCTGCCTCTCTCAGTTTATGAATTCTTGGTTTCCATGGTAACGAGAAGCCTCGAAACAAAAAACCGTGTTGCATCGCATGAAGGATTAGGCCTAATCTCGAACTGCTGTTGTTAAGCTGCTATTTACGAAGTTAAATCGGAGATAAATATTAGGCGTAACCTAAAAATTAGGCCTAAAACCTAAAACTAGGGCTAAAAGCTAACACATATTTAACCTAAATTGTGATGGTTATTTCTTTTATATTATATAATAGAGATCGCTGTTGCAGTGCGTGATAGAGGTGTGTAGCGCAACATTTTCTTTGGTGGTGGTGTCAAGTCTAATACCAAAGCAGTATTGTGAACCTTTGAATCTTCTGACTAATGTTAAAAACTACCGTACTGATGATTGTTTGGCTTGCAGTTAAATGCCTTATTATAAAGACACATTTTAATATGCGGACTACATTTTGCAGATCAGTTCCTGTAAACAATGTAATAATTATTGCCAGCAGCAGCTTAAACAGCGGTGGCCAAACGTGCTGTGTTATTTTTACTCGCGGGGATGACCCACATCTTTAGTGTTGGCTGTGAAAATAGGCTACAAATAACTAAACAAAAACTAAATGCTGGTGCAAACGAAAGCTAACTTAGCTTAGCTAACGAAAGCTAAGTTAACTTAAATTTGACATGTACCATAGGCCTATATTTAAAAAAAAAGGCTAAAATAAAAAAGGCCAGCAAAGAGCAGCAGTACGTCACACCAAAAGGCAAATTGCCCATTAAGTATTGAACCCAGCTTTTTAAGGGGCATTAACAAATGTGGTATCGTCATTAAAATAAAAACTAAATATAAGTTTGAAATGAAGATCCGTTCGCTCCGCCTACAATAGGCCTAAATCCTGTTTCCTAGTCTAAAGGACCTAAAAAGTAGGCGTGGAATCAGGCGTTTTCTTTAAGAGGATATTCCCATGTGTGTTTGGGGCCAGGAGTTTGTTTCTCCTTGAATTCTTGGCAGTTAGCACTAGATTTAACCTTTCTCTCAATAGCTGCGTCAATGGGCAGCCACCAGATTTTTGCTCGCGCTAGACCTTTTAATTTCACAATCCCCAGGTGAGAACTGTGCAGGTCTCGTAGGATTTGGTGTTGCAAAGCTGCAGGGACGATAACTCTGAATCTCCAAAATAGTGTGTTGGATTCAACAGTGATTTCAGTAGCGTCTAGTAAAATATGGCATTAAATCCGGATCTTCACAGTGACTAGGCCAGCCATGGTGAACACACCTGTATACCTTACACAGGAGGGGGTCCTTACAACTTTCCAAAACCAGGGTTTCATTTAAAACTGGCAGATTAGAAATAGTTTCTAGCGCTAAGATGTTGTATTGCTCCTCCGCCTCCTCAAATTCCTACACATTGGGAAGGGGGAGTCGAGACAATACATCAACAGTTAAATTTTCTTTACCTGGGATATACTGAATACCCATTCAGAAGGACTGCCCAACGCTGAACTCTTGCTGCTGCCATTTGAGGTATGCCTTTCTTAGGATCATAAATCCACAAAAGGGCTTTCTGTTCAGATTGTAATATAAATTTCTGGCCATACACATACTCATGGAAGCACTTTATTCCCAGGCCACGCTCAAGGCTACCCGATTAAAATGGCTGTACTCTTGCTCCATTTTTGTGAGCTTACGTGAAGCAAAAGCGATAGGTCGCGATTCACCATCTGGCATTATATGCATCAGGCTGCAGCCTACCCTGTAGGGACTTGCGTCACACACTAGTTTCAGTTTTTTCTTGGGCTCATAGTGAACCAGGACATTTGAATTAAGAAAAAGTTGTTTAACTTTCTCCACAGCTTGGTTGCACTCTTTCCCCCAAACCTATTTGACTTTAGGGTTTAACAGCCGGGTGACAGGGGCCAGAATGTGAGCCAAGTTGGGGAGGTATTTGGAATAGTGGTTCATGAAACCAAGAAAACTCTGAAGCTCCTGAATACTAGTTGGGTTGGGAGCTTTAGTGATAGCTTCGATTACCTTAGATAATGTATGCAATCCTTCAATGTTTATAATGTGTCCCAGATATTTTAATTCAGGGTGCGACAGCTAACACTTGTCAATGCCCAGCTTTACACCTGCATCTTGAAGAGCTGTCAAAAGTTGGTTTAACGATTCGTCATGATTTTGACGTTTACCTCTAACTAAAATGTCGTCATAAAATGACAGATATTTGGAAATTTTGCTTGTAATTTGTGTCATTACTCGCTGAAAATTTCCGAACTTGAGGCTAGGCCTAAGGGCACACGGAGCCATCTGAAAAATCCTAGTGGGGTGTTAATCGTTAAGGTAGCTTGAGACTCCTTATCTAAGTCAATTTGCAAGAATGCATCCTTGAGGTCGATAAGACTAAAAGTGTTACTCTCTGCTAACTCACTAAATAACTCAGCGGCTATTGGGACAGGATAATGGTCAACCTTGAGTCGTTGGTTCATTGTGGTCGTGTAGTCCCCCACTACAACAATCTCACCGTTCACTTATGAACCACGACTAACGGAGTTGCCCATTCTGATGTTTCTACAGCCTCCAGGATATCCAGGCCCACTAATTGCCTTTATTTCCTGGTTCACTTGTTCTGCCAAAACAAGGGGTACGGGTCGTACACGACGATAAACAGGTTTAGCGTCGATTTCATCTAAATTTTGGACTTGTAGTTTTTGAATTTTCCAAAACCAGGACCAAACAGTTCTGGAAAACCTTCTTCAATCTCTTTGGTGTTAACAAGAGGATGGTTAACTTTATGACTTTAGTTTGTAGGTCATAGTAAGGATCATGATTGATTCGAAATACTGAAAGCCAATCCTTACCATACAAGGCTGACTTGTAATGCCTTGAAACCATAGTATCTAAATACTCGGTCCGACCGTTTACTGTAACTTTAAGGTTTATCGTATACATGGCTTTCTCTTCCCCCTCTGTGTACAAGTATATTGCGTAAGGACTAATTTGTAAGGGAACGTTGGAAAAATATTTGTTGTACCAGTCCA
Source organism: Lithobius niger (assembly GCA_023313725.1). Classification (NCBI taxonomy): domain Eukaryota; kingdom Metazoa; phylum Arthropoda; class Chilopoda; order Lithobiomorpha; family Lithobiidae; genus Lithobius; species Lithobius niger. The sequence goes on along the minus strand of JAHWFP010180884.1, from coordinate 37,362 downwards.
TGGAAATATTTTCCTCGGAATCTACATCACATCCGCGTTTTGCACCACACGATTCACCTTTTTTCAGTAATTGTACTCGGTTTTACTTTTAGTTTTAGGAGTATAACTCTGATTTGATTTTGAGTTAACTTTAGTAGGAGGTTTGGTGCTTCGACAACTCATCCTACAAACTGCTTTCAGGGTGTGGCAACAGCCACAGATGTAACCTTTAAATTTACATCGGGATTTTACATGACCGGCACGGCTTCAGCAAAAACAAGTGATATCATTAGCTGGTTTAGACCTAAACATTGACTGTTTAACGTTCTGTGCCACAAAATTAACAGACTTAATTGTTGAGCGAATTTCATGCTGATCCACTTCAGCTGACTCTAAGGATAAAGCTAAAGCTACTGTGGCATTAAGGTCTAAGGTTTCCTTCATAACTCCATTTGAATGCCTTCTGAAAGAACTCCCTCGACTAGCTTATCCCTAATCATTTCGTTGTTAATTTCTTTGATCCTAACAAAGTCACAGTGTTTAGTTAACATTTTTAACGGTGACACATATTCATTAATCGTTCCACCCACCTTTTGCGTTCTGTGAAAAAATTTAACTCGCTCCGATACATCTGAAGGAAGTGGTTCCACAAGTATCAAAATAGTTTTATCAAAATAGTTTTATAGTTCAAAATAGTTTTAACTATAACGTCATACGTGTAATCGCTAGGAACTTTAGGTGAAATTATGTTCAAAATCCTGTCAAACATATTTTTTTTCCGACAGAGGCCATTAAGACATCCATTTTGTCGGTATTGGCTACCTTTTTAGCTCAAAAAAAATAATTAATGCGGTTCGTGTACTTGTCCCAAGTATCAGGTTCGGGATCAAACTATGCAAAAAGACCAGATGCTTTACCAGACATATCTGAATCTGTGTCACTAGCACTTAAGTTTAAATAATTTACGTTCGAACTTCCACTAGCAATGGTATTTAACGCTGTTGCACTTTAACGTCCACAAGGACGGCCATGACAGGGGTACAGTAACATCACCTGTAACTGGCATACATATGTCTTCAAAAGTATTTAATAATTAAATAACTTTAACATTTCAGCAAAATTAATAAACTGAAAGAACTGAACACTACATTAAATTACTTTACAACAAACCTAAATTGTTCTAGTAGCCTACCTGGTTTTTTTAATCACTTTGCCTATAAAAAAAACTTTACATTTACAACACTAACTATGCTTTAAACACTAATTTTCACACGCTTCTCAAGAAGTTTGAAAATAACACTATAGCCCTAAGCAGCATGCTAGGCCAACCAAGTTTCATTAACTTGCACTGGTAATAATAAAAAAAATTACCTCCCGACCAGCCAGGGTAGAGGCATGACTGCATTGCATTGGAGATATCTAATTGAGTTGTGTTTGTTCAAGCTTATCCCGTTTTACAGTACCGACGGAGAAAGCTAGCCGACGCGTCGCTTTGGAACACAACCATTTAACAAATTAGGCTTCGCCAACGCAATTACCTCCCCCTGTTCTGGAATTAAGGTATGATTATCAACTATAAATTAATTCGCACCACACACAGTACCACAACTCACACACTTCAAATAAAAATTCAAAATTAAATTAACTCCTATCCGGGCACTAATCCTACTAGCCAAATACAATAAATTGCCAGCTTACCACAAATTCGGCACACAGAAGTTGCGTTTAGAAGGGGAATAATTAAAATCTTAAATTAAACTCTGCTGAGGCTGTAGCTCGTCGCCATTCTGTCATCTACTCAGGGTTGTGTTGAAACACCCCAGCAGAGAGCAAGACTTATACTGTTTAGGCAAGCAAAGGCGTGGACCTGCTTAATTGGTAACAAGTTCTTATATCACTTTTACATCATCATGTGACGAGCTGTGTCACATGTCTATGGTAGTATCTGCAGGTCAATATGGTAATACAATGAGTATGGCATCCTAACACTATATTAGAGTGTTAGGCTAGGTAAGGGTTAACATTGTGGATCTCAGTCGTGCTAACGTGTGCCGCCACAAGTAACGACGTCACATTTGACACAACCCCTAAGGCCTTCAAAGATCGAACATTAGCTTGACATTCATCATACAATTGTCTAAAGCCTTTGATGTCATCAATTTTGATTACTGTTCGTAAATAAAGATGGCGTTCCATATGCCCATCAACTACTAAATCTTTTTGTCCAAACCGTTCTGTTAAAATAATTACGGGAGACTGATAATTTGCATCATTTAGTTTTAGTCCTTTAATTGCTGCTGCAGCTTGTCTTTCCAGTAACGAACTCAAATAAACAAATTTATCTACTGTAGATAATGCACAGTTGTTATGTACAGTCACGGACAATGAAATATAGACAGTGAAAATGTCGGCTTCACTGCTGGGCTTGTCTTATCCATTAGTTTTGGCAGGGAACGTGCATTCAGTAACTGTAACCAACCCATGAATATCTCCTCACGTTTGTCTGCTATACTGCATCAAAAACGAACCTAGCTTTGGGATCGTTTTCGTCTTTAAGTTGTTTTATTTTATATTCATTTTGTTTTATTTTTCTTCATTTTGAAAAATTTTGCAACGCTTGTCAGACGAATGAGTAAATCCCGCAGAACGGATGCACATTTTACTGACTTGTCTGTTGCACTGAAAATCTTCCTCTCATTTTAACTCGCTCACAATTTTCCGTTTATTCAATACATCATTGTACAGGAAACTTTTCTTGAAAACTTGCTATGGATACAAAATTTTGCTTGATAAAGTGTTGGTTGACAACTTGGTTGCCAGAGATCGGGCTGATCGGGGGGGGGGGGGGATGGGGGGCAGTGGGGGAAAGTTCATTAATTCGTTACCGCCCAGTCTAGAACTGGAAAAAAATTTCTACAGGGATGGATTTTCAAATGCAATGCCTAATTTAAAATTTTGCTTCAGAAAGTGTTAGTTGACAACTTGTCTCCTGAAGGTCGGGGGAGAGGGGGGACGTAGGGGATTAGGAAAAACTGGGTGATTTTTTTCCCCTGCATATGTTTAATCACGGAACAGTTCGGCGACAACTTGTCGACCGGAGGAGCTTGTGAGTGATTTGTATAAGATATCATATCAAAAACCAAAATTGGTAAAAGGAGCCGCCAAGTTCCGAATGGTTCGGCCCTTCGAGGGAGTGATATCAACACACCAAAACATTCGCCAAGTTAATCGCACCGCTTAATAGTTCGAAGGTTAAATGAAAACTAGAACATTGCTACTTTGGGTAGCAATGTTCAAGTTTTCATTTAACGTCCAAAGTATTATTCGGTGCGATTAAGTTGGCGAATGTTTTGGTGTGTTGATATCACTCCTTTGAAGGGCCGAACCATTCGGAACTTGGCGACCCCTTTTACCAAATTTTGGTTTTTGATATGATATCAGTCCTTTTTTTTAAATTGTATATTAGACTCAACTCCACTACCGTGAAGATATGTAATAAAGTGTCGCGTCAACAAGAAATTGGTTTTCCACAACTTGATACTACCTTTTGCCTATAGGCCGAACCATTCTCAACTTGGTCACCAGTTTATAGGTTTTTGGTTTAGTTTTAATTTTGTTGTAAATTGTTTTATTTCTGTAGTTTAGGGGTGTTGATTTCACTCCTTTGAAGGGCCAAACCACTCTCAACTTGGTGGCCTCTTCACCAGTTTTTGGCTTTGTTTACTTTGCTTTGTTTTTAGAATTGGTTTCTGTTTCGTGAATTGGACGTGAATACAATTTCTTTGGCAACGTTGTTTAGATTTATCGCGCTACACTAGTGTGTGTTTAGGCACGCACGTCAGTATACACGTTGTCATTGTCCGAACTTTGGCTGTCCAATGAGAGACGATGCCGACAATACTAACAATGGTTATAACAATATTTTACAATATAACAATATTTATATTATATTAATATATATATTATATGTTATATTGTTATATTATATTAATATAACAATATAACAATATAACAATATTTTATATTTCAACTTACGCGCCATCCCACGCCATCCCCGTTACACCGCTAGGCTCCAAACCATAAAAGGTATGCATTTCGTTTCGTACTGCAGCCATTCGTCCCCCCCTGCAGCCCCCCTGTGGGCTGGGGGTAGAATAAGCCCACCGTACCCCTGCGTGTCGTAGGAGGCGACTAAAAGGGAACCCAAGATCACGGTTTGCTAGTGTGCCAAGGGTCTGCGTGGCGGAGGGTTTTTTGTCCGTCTTGAACACTAGCAACCTCAACACTACGGTTTGCGAGTGCGCCTACGGTGTGTATGGCGGGCAGGTTTAACACCCGTCGCAAGCACTAGTCCGAAAGAGGTGAAGGGACATCCAGACAAACCGGGCCCGGGGTGGCTGCTTAGAGGATGTTTGGCGGTTTGAATCCCCTTTTGGGTTTGATTCCGATTTGCCCATTCTGGCCACTGGGCTTTTCATCCTCATCCCCCAGCATGTTGGCCGTGTGCTGCAACCTAGTAATCCGTGGAGGCGGAGATCCTGGCTTTCGGGCTTTGGCTCCTTATTCCGGAGGACGGGTGGCCTGGGCGAGCCGGCCTAAGGTCAATCGGCTATGACCTTTCGGGTTCTGTCGTTGTGGGGAGGCGGCTTGTGCTGTATCCATCTGCATCACGGACCCGAACTGTTTGGGTTATCGAGGGAGGTGGTGTGTACGGCTTCCTTGGTGGCCTCGCCTCTCGGCATGCTTAGGCTGCCACCTCACCGAGATAGACGGCGGTGTTAGCTTCCTGGTGCAGGGCCCTGGATATGCGGCTTCCGGCCCTGCATCACCCGAGTGCCGCGCGGGGTTTTCTTTTCTGGGGGGCGCACCGCCGCGACTTGTTTTTGCTCTACATGGCAACTACTTCTCCCCCCTCCCCCCAAAATTCTTCCCCTCCTCGCCGCACTAGCAAGCGCCAGAGGAGGGAACCCGAGATGGTTGGGCCTGGTGCCCAGCTACTAAGCTTTCGTAAGAGTCGGGACCAAGTCCCGAAGTTCCTGGTGGTGACAGGCGAGGGCCGAGATGTTACGCAACTCGGTCCGTTCGCTGTCCACAAAGCGCTGAAAAGGATCTGTGGTTCGGATCCGAAGAGTGTCTCTCGGCTCCGTGCTGGGGATACCTTGTGGAAGTTGCAGACGATGGTCAGGCGAAGAGGCTTTTAAAAGCGAGTGCGCTGGGGTCATGCCCAGTGCATGTCGAGCCGCATCGTACTTTGAACAGCAGCAAGGGGGTCGTGACATGCTTTGATTTGAGGGGTCTCGGTGATGATGCCATCCTGGACGAACTCAAGTCACAGGGTGTTACGGCTGTGAGGCGTTTGACACGGAAAGGCGAGAATGGTGCCCAGCCAACTGACACCTTTTTCCTGACCTTTGATACGCCAGTTGCACCGCAGCACATTACTGCCGGTTACCTGCGCTTGAAGGTCAGGAGTTACGTTCCGAATCCGATGCGGTGTTTCCGCTGTCAACGTTTCGGTCATACCAGCGGCTCGTGTAAAGGTAGGCCTACCTGTGTTTCCTGTGCTCAGGCAGCCCATGAAGGCGCTGACTGTGCTGGCCCGAAGCAGTGCGTCAACTGCGGTGGTCAGCACCAAGCCTCTTCACGGGACTGTCGTGTTTATGTTGAGGAACGTCGAGTGCAGGAACTAAAGGTGAAGGACGGGCTTTCCTACTCGGAGGCCCGAAAGAAAGCCAAGCTATCGGCACCGGCAATGACTCGTTCTTTTGCGCAGGTGTGCGGTGCGCCAACGCCTGGCCCAGTTAGTGACTCTGCTGATTTGGCAGATTTACGCTCTGAGCTCAGGTCTTTGACGATGACGGTGGGCAAGCTTATTACTTTGTTGACCCAGCAACATTCATCTCTGCAGGGTCTTTTGGGTCCTTCGGACCCGGTTGCTGCCTTGCCGTCGACATCTGCCCAGCCTGCAAATGCTTCAGCTCCTGCTGCTGTTCCTGCTGCTGTAACTGTTCCCAAGCAGGATGGGGCTTCAGCTAAGCCTCCGCCTGCCCGGAGTGAACCACAGAAAAAGTTGAAGAAAAAGGCTCCTGCTGGTAAGGCCTCATCACCACCCGTGTGGACGTCGCCACCAGGAGAGAAAGTGAAACTGTCGTTGAACGGCCAGCTTGCTGAGGGGTCCGTTGTGTCCCCTCAACATCTTGATACTACTTTGCCCATGGAACAGGGAGAGATTTCCTGTTCCAATTCTCCAGAACTTTTTCCTCCTTCCGAGGACAACTTCGTTCTGAACCTCACTCCATCTTTTGATTCGGGTGAGGATTCGGATGTTTTCGGATCGCCCAGAGGAGGAGTTGAGGAGAATAATTCAGTCTTCAGCCCGCCCTAATGCCTGCACATGCCATCGTTCAGTGGAACTGCCAAAGTTATCGGACCCATGCCGAAGAGCTGCGGCTGCTTTTGTCGCATTGGCGACCTCTGTGCTGCTGTCTACAGGAAACCTGCTTTAAGGCGTCAGATAATCCGGTTGTTCGAGGTTATTCTGTCTACCGTCTGGATGCTGACCCTGTGCCACGTGCACATGGTGGCGTTGCAGTGCTGGTTCAACACTCTCAGCCGCATGCCAGTGTGCCTCTGCACACTAGGCTTCAGGCGGTAGCAGTTCGTGTTTCTTTCCATTTGGATATTACTGTCTGTTCGCTTTATTTGCCACCGGATGAGGTCTTTGGGGTTGGTGACCTGGAGGACCTGGTCCGCCAGCTTCCTGCCCCTTTTCTGTTGCTGGGCGACTTTAACAGCCACCATGTCCAGTGGGGGGGACCTCATACAGACAACAAAGGGAGGATCCTTGAGGAGTGGATGCGGAGGGGGTCCGTTTGCATTCTGAACGATGGAGCCATGACACACTGTAACTTGGCGACGGGCAATTGGTCAGCGGTGGACTTAGCCTTTTGCTCGCTGGCCATCCCGGTTCACTTCACTTGGGCTGTCACTGCCGATCTGCATGGAAGCGATCACCTCCCCATTGTGTTGTCCACAACACAAGGGGGTTCTGTGGCTTCCAGGCCAGCCCGGTGGGCGCTTAAGCGTGCTGAATGGTCAGCCTTTGCTGAGGCTGCTGTGTTTCAGCGTGCGGTTGAGGACTTTTCTGATGTGGATGAACTTTCCACTCATTTCACTGATGTGGTCCTTGCTGCTGCTCATGCTACTATCCCGCGTACGTCCACACAGCCGCGGCGGGTTCCTGTTCCGTGGTGGACGCCTGCTTGCGGGCAGGCCATTCAGGCCCGCCGGCGAGCGTTACGTGCATTCACGGTCAGCCCGACTACTGGCAACTTTGTAGCGTTTAAGCGCTGTCGTGCCCGTGCCAGGTATGTCATCCGTGAGGCTAGACGTGCTTCGTGGACAGCTTATGTTTCGTCGATCACGCGCTCCACGCCTGCTCAGCAGGTGTGGCGGAAGGTGCGCCAGATCTCGGGGAGGAGCGTGCTTCCCCCGGTTTCACAGCTGAAGGTGGCGAATACCGTGGTCTCTTCTGTGCTAGATATCGCCAATTGTCTTGCGTCTGCATTTGCGCGGGTCTCGAGTGATGACCATTATGATCCTGGTTTCCTCGGGATTAAGCGTAGAGAAGAGGCTCGCTTTCTTGACTTTCGCTCCGATGGGCTAGAGGAGTACAATTTACCATTTACCTGGCAGGAATTTGTTTCAGCTTTGTCCAAGTCGCATGACTCCGCCCCGGGGCCTGATGATGTTCACTATCAACTGTTGAAACATCTGACCCTTGCCTCCCAGCAGTTCTTGCTGGGGATGTTCAACCGTGTGTGGGCAGAGGGCTCTATTCCAGCAGCATGGAAGACAGCAGTGGTCATCCCGATTGTAAAACCTGGCAAAGACCCTACTTCTCCTTCCAGTTATCGCCCAATCGCTCTGACTAGCTGTGTCTGTAAACTTATGGAACGGATGGTCAGTGAGCGGTTGGTGTGGGTGTTGGAATCACGGGGATTCTTATCTGTGTCCCAGTGTGGCTTTCGACGGTTTCGGTCAACTATCGATCATCTAGTTGCCCTTGAATCAGATGTGAGGGAGGCTTTTCGCCTGCGTCATCATCTGGTTCAGGTTTTCTTTGACTTGGAGAAGGCGTATGATACGACGTGGCGTTATGGGATTCTCCGTAATCTCTATAACTATGGCTTGAGGGGACAGATGCCACTGTTGCTTTCTGCTTACCTCTCAGGCCGTTCTTTCCGCGTTCGTGTCGGGGCGACTCTTTCCCGCCCGTTTGTCTTGGAGAATGGTGTGCCTCAAGGTGGTGTTCTTAGTGTCGTCTTGTTTGCTGTAGGGATCAACCCCATTGCTCAGCAAGCTGCTGTTCCCCAGTCATTGTTTGTCGATGACTTTGGCCTGCGCTTTCGGGCAGCTCGCATGCAGACCTGCGAGCGGCAGCTACAGCTGGCAATTAACAAAGTCCAGACCTGGGCGGTAAGTAATGGTTTCCGGTTTTCTCCGGACAAGACTGTGTGCATCCACTTTTGCCGCCAACGAACACTGCACCCAGATCCTTGCCTATACTTGGGACAGGCACAAATTCCTGTTGTCCCACAGGCACGTTTCCTGGGTCTGGTGTTCGATTCCAGGTTGTCTTGGCTTCCACACTTACGTCAGCTTAAAGACAAGGCTTTGCGGGCGCTTAACATCTTGCGGGTCCTGTCGGGCACTTCATGGGGTGCCGATCGCGCTGCCATGTTGCGCCTCTACCGGGCCCTTGTCCGCAGCAAACTTGATTATGCATGTATGGTCTATGATTCGGCTAGTGACTCCACTCTCCAGATGTTGGACACAGTGCATCACAGTGGCCTGCGTGTGGCGACTGGGGCTTTTCGAACTTCTCCAGTGGTCAGCCTCTATGCTGAGGCCTCGGAGCCACCTTTGGCCATTCGTCGGCGACAGCTTGCCATTCAGTATGCTGTGAGTTTGCGTGCTGTGCAATCCAGTCCTGCTTGGTCCATGGTTTTTGGGCCAGACTTGCGAGTCGGTAGACGTAGGGTGGGTAAGGGTGATTTCCGCGATAGGCTCCAGCAGTCCTGTCAGGAGATAGCCTTTGAAATGCCCTGCGTCTTGAGGCTTGGGGGAATGCCAGTTGCCCCTTGGTTTGTCCCAGGTGGCAGTTTCATTTTTGCTCTGGCGTCCCTCCCGAAGGGTTCCACTCTACCAGCAAGGTACTTACAGGAGTTCCGACGGCTGAGTTCTCAGTACGCCGGTTATCAGCGCCTGTTTACTGATGGGTCGAAGTCCGACATTGGCGTGGCATGTGCTTGTGTGTGTAAGGGTGTAACGGTTGCCCATCGCCTTCCATCAGGCTATTCTGTGTTCTCTGCAGAGCTTTTGGCTCTTGGTTTGGCGGTGGAATGGATCCTTGACCTTCAGGGCACGCATTTCATTGTCTTTAGTGATTCCATGAGTGCCCTGGAGTCCTTGGCGAATTACAATCCTCGGAACCCCTTGACACAACGTGTCCAAGCTTTGCTTTCCCGCTTGCCTGGCCGGCGGAAAACCGTGCTTTTCTGCTGGATCCCGGGCCATGTTGGGATAGCAGGGAATGAACAAGCTGATTCTGCTGCGAAAGGGGCCCTTTCTGGCCCTCTCGGTAGGGATCTCAGGCTTGTTCCCTCAGATGCCTTTCCAACTCTGCGTCTGAGGTTACACGCTTTTTGGCAAACCTCGTGGGACAGACAGGACGGCAATAAGTTACGGGCCATTAAAGGCACTGTCGAGGAGTGGCACTCGGCGTGTCGCCACAGTCGCCGTGAGGAGGTTGTGTTGGCCCGTTTGCGAATTGGTCACACCAGACTTACTCACTGTTTCCTTTTGCGGGGGGTTGACCCTCCTGAATGTTCTTGGTGTCGACGGCCACTTACGGTCCGGCACTTACTTGTTGATTGTCGCCATCTTGATGGTGTTCGTCGTCGGTTCCATCTTCCGCATGACATTGCGCGTCAATTGGGCGATAAGTCTGTCCTCCTGTCCGGTGTTTTTCAATTTTTGCAGGAGGTACAGATGTATGACAAGATTTAGATTAGGGGTTTGAATAATATCTCTGTAATGTGTGGTGCAGTGGCAACCCGGACCACTGCACTGTGACTGAGGTTGGCGCTAATGACCAAGCTGTCGACGCGCCATTAAGCCTCAATCCCCCCCCCCCCATTCGTCCAATTTCATAGCTGGAAGCCTTCCCGTTATCTCGGTATCAATAAATAACCACCCTATGGAAATTAACATGGGGATGAGCGGACTAGAATTAGCTAGCTAGTTACACATTTTCAACGATATTGAGGGTCAGCTTTTGCATTGAAAGCAGCTTAGCTGGCATTCCTACACCAGTTAATTTTTGTCAGGTGGGTCATTGCTCTTGATTTCAACACAATTTAAGCTTTTGTACCGCATTATTATTTTCCCCCAAGTACCTGAAATGTGTCCAACTATGCTTCGAGATACAATACACTGACGCTATGGCGCCGCGCTACAATGGTTTACAACCTTGACAATTGAATTGACGTGATGTTTGTTGTGATGATTGTTGCCTAACTTGGCTCGTGTCTATATTACTCTTTTTCCGAGTGCTGAGAGCTAACAATGTCGACACGCGCAGCCTTTTTGCCTCGCAGCCTTTTTGCCTCTCAGTCCGACGAGTATTTTTGCCTGTGTCTGGACGCTGACGTGAGGCAACTTTTAGAGGACGTGTGTATGTCAGGATTGATAAGGCCTGGTGTCGAGTGGAGCGTTTAGGGTCATTTGTGAAAAGGCGGAGAAGAGGGGCATCTCGCAAAACGACATAAAATTGTACTGCGTGGTGGATGGCGGTACATGACGTGGAGAAAGAAGATGGTGGACATAACGGTGGTAATGCAAACAATGTGGAGGGAAACAATGGCAAGAATCCGATTGTTCTTCAAAGTGCGCCTAATCCAAAAAATTTAGCTGCCGACGTAGATGCGGTTCTGTGTACAATCAGAGGCATTCCCAATGTCACATTCGCCGCCCGATGCTTCCCTGCTTGGCTAAGCTTCGCAGCTCGTAAGGTTGTTCCGTGTCAACGAAGTAGGAGGGGAGTTTAGGATAAAACGGATAGAACGGTTGGAAAGCTAAAGATCTTGGTATTCCACCGAGGTATAGTACGTTAAAATCGGAAAATAAAGTCACAACGAAATTGTGGTGATCGTGTTGACGAAATCGAGAATTTGAACAGCACCCGTAAAATTGGTTCAGGGGTGTTTTGGCCTACACGTCGGTGTTTGGGGGCTTGTGTTGTTGTGAAAAAAATGTCAACGAAGTAGTTCTGCAGTGCAGAATGTTGAGTGTTGGCATATTATTTACGTTTGTTGTTCCCCGGGCCCAGCGCAAAGTTTTAAACTGGGGTCTCTTTTCCCAGGCCCATAAACTCTTTATTGAGGTGCCCTGAAAAGACTTTTATAATCAAAAGAATTTTTTTTATACTAGTGATAATATGGACTCACGGAGTTTTTCCTTTTTTTTTAACCATCACTGAATAAGAGTGAGACCCCCTGCCAGGTGTGGCCGGGTAGAGAATGTTGGAGGTTTGGTTAGCAAACGAAGGGTCAAAGGGGGAACAGTTAGCTTCCAAACAACAATTCGTGAGATATATTTACATTTGAACTCCTTCATAAATGTTGAGCATGAAGGTGATGGATTTTATCTACTACCCTGCCTGCCCACGTTTGCCTTATAGGAATTTAAATTGAAAAGTAAGCTTACTGGTGTTTCTTACCACAGGGGCTCGGCACACAAAACGAGTAGCACCAGGACAACTAATTTTTACCAGGAAGACAAAAAAAATAAAAAAATAAAATTAAAAAACCACCACCACCATTACACACAATACTAACAAGGGGGAAAACTAGCCTGCGAAAACGAACATCGCGATTTTCAAGTTTAAACACCACCAGTTATGCTATTTTTCGTTCGATTACTTTCGTTCCAGGCTTCCTACAAACTGCAACTCTTTCTAATGCCAGCAGCACCGACAATTCATCCCTTCGTCATTTTTTTCACAACAACACAAGCCCCCAAACACCGACGTGTAGGCCAAAACACCCCTGAACCAATTTTACGGGTGCTGTTCAAATTCTCGATTTCGTCAACACGATCACCACAATTTCGTTGTGACTTTATTTTCCGATTTTAACGTACTATACCTCGGTGGAATACCAAGATCTTTAGCTTTCCAACCGTTCTATCCGTTTTATCCTAAACATACAAGCAAGTGTAGTAACCCACTCGAATCACTCACAGAGTGCTTAGTTCAGTTTTAATGCCCGTTGCTTTCCCGGAGTTAACAGTTTTGCTACATTAAGACAAATCTATTTTCAATGAGAACAAATGGAGAACTGTGACTAGTTCGTATAATAGTAGATGCTGCGGCGATTCTGAAAACATAAATAAATAAGAAAAAATCCGTATGAGCCTGTAAATGGTGGCGACGCATCTAAGGGGAGGGGGGGGGAATAAACAATTACTTGATGCTCAACACTTTATGAAAGAGCTAAAAATCTAAAGAAATCTTACGGATTGTTGTTTTAAAGCTTACTCTTCCCCCTCTAACCCTTTGTTTGCTAACCACACCTCCAACATTATTTCGTCTATCGCTACGCCACTGGTTGTAACCCACGCCCCACCTGACAGGGGGTCTCGCTCCTACGCAGAGATGGTTTAAAAAAAGGAAAGCCTCCATATTATTACTAGTATAAAAAAAAATTCTTTTGATTATAAAGGTCTTTTCAGGGCACCCCAATAATGGGGGGAAAGAGACCTCAGTTTAAAACTTTGCGCTGGGCCCAGAGAACAACAATCGTAAATAATATGCCAACACTCAACACTTCGCACTGCAGCGTTCCCTTCCTACTTCGTTAACATGGAACAACCTGACGAGCAGCAAAGGTTGGCCAAGCAGGGAAGCATCGGGCAGCGAATGTGACATTGTGAATGCCTCTGACTGTTTTTTGTGTACAAGAAACTGTTATCCAGGTTAGACATAAACACGGCCATTGATTCTGAAGAAGTTTTCGCACTGGTGATAGTAGAAGCAAGTAAAAGGGGAGTCTCGGAGTAAGATATTCGGCAGTATAGAGTTGACATACATCCACAAGCGAGGAAAGTAGATGGCAGCAACCGGCAAACCACAGATGAGAAAGAAGAGGCAAATGTGCGTGGCGATTTGTTGAGAGAAAGGAGTGAGGTTCTATAGTCAGGGAAAAACTTATTTTCCACAGCAGTGAGCAGAGGACGTGGATTTGGCAATGAAGACGGTGATGAAGGAGAAGAAAGAGGTGGTGCTGCTGTGCGAAAGTGTGCCCGAAATCAGGAACTCCAAGCCCTTACAAGACTGTATAGAGGCACGTTAATAAATGCAGACATGACTAGGTCTCTAGTGTTGATCTGTGGCCGGGAGGGATTACCCTACTCGACGACAAAAGTTTTGCTGGCTGTAGAGCATGTAGTTGGACAAGGAGAAGTTTATGCAATCTGCCCATTTCGTGGGAGTAATACGTTTGATGGTGTCCTCGAGTCAGCAGCAGCTAAGCGCAAGCTGTCAAGTGGCGAACGGTACCTTTCTAAACGACCAAACAGAGCGTACCAAACGCACGACTATTGGTGACAGTTTGGCTCATTCACTGCTAAAATCCGTGTTGATGCGGCTTGTTTGACGTAAACATCGTCAGCGATGACTCTGTTTCGTCAAAACTGTTACGTTGCGCATGCTCAAACCTCCATCCCAGCAAACCACCTCCTTGAGATGGTTCGCAATTTGGCATTGCTCTCGCCTGAACACATCTATTAGCCAATCCTGGTCAAATCCATTAGCCAGGTCAGGTCGCGGTGAAGGCATGACGTATGGAATACTCTGCTGAGCTTGTTGAGCTATTTTGTAGTTTAGGAAGGTATTGAATGGCTGACGCAACATCACTGCACACGCGCGTCGTCAAGTTTGGAGCCAAACTGTCTGCAAGAGTGGTGCGTTCTGTTTGCTCTGTTTGGTGCTTTAGGAAGGTACTGGAAGTTGGTGATTAATGGCTGTCCTGTGCAGGTTTATAATCTCCATGAACAGCGTTTGGAAGCGCGACTGCACTGGCTCCCCTACGGTGTGAGTGTAGCAGATGTTAGTAATGCTGTGAGTGACTTTGGAGAACTGGTTGCACACTCATTTGAGAAACTTGTGATTAAAGGGCGGACGGCTTGCATATCAGGAGTGCGCAACATAAGCTTTAAGTTGAGAGAGGGGAAAACACTGGAAGATGTCCCTGACATTCTTGTTGTTAGGGGAATTCCTTCGTTAGTCGCGACTGCGGATTGTACACCGTTGTGCCTTCGCTGCAAAAGGCATGGGCACTTCCGGCGCACTTGCGCCGCCATTGCCTGTGTGGCCTGCGGCGAGTATCGAAATCCCCGAGATCTTTGTGCCCATCTTCGTGCAGCGTATGATGTTCGTGGACCGAAGGAGATGCAAGAGGCAAGCGTGGGACGAGAGCCTCATTGGAAGCAGCGAGCACCAGTTGAACAAGGGCTGATGGCCAAAGCCGGAGGTGCCCCAATGTCTGACGCAGGCCGTCACGAAATGCTGATGGGAGTGCAACAGATAGTGTGTCTGTGTGTGTAGAAATGAGTGAAGATCGTAAAGAATATGATGGGAAAGGGCCCTGGCAGATCCCCCCCCCCCAGTTAAAAGCTCAAAAAGGGGGAAACGTCAACGTAGTCGAAGTGAGCGTGGATCGGTGGAGATTCAACACAACAATGCAAGCCAGACCAGTGAAATGGAAGATGTGCGTGATGTGTGCAAACTGAAGTTGTACGGGCTGACGCCAAGATGGAGGCAGGGATAAGTGAGGCGTCCAGACAGAAGCAGTTTAAAGAACAGGAAGACAAGTTGGGACAAAATTCTCGCTAAAATTGTGTGCAGTTGTGTGGTGAAGTGCAGTGTCTTTCAGTCCGTCATGTTAGGGATGAATTTGATATTCTGTCCAGCATAGACGTCAGTCAGAACCTTCAGGTGGTCGAACCCGGATGGTGATGGGGTGGGAGTTACGTAGTGTTCACATAGTATTCTGAATTCATGGTTAAGGGATTCTCAATAGCCTCCTGGAATTCAAGAGGTTTGAGTGGTAAATTTGGAGAGTAGAAAATTTGATGCGATCTACGGATGTTCTTGGATTTCAGGAAGTGGTTAATGTGAATAACTTGGATTTGTCATCTATTCGATCAGACTTGAAACGACAGGTGAGAGGGTAGGTTTTTTTTATGAAGTGGTCGGTCCCATATATGAATGCTCAGGTTAATGTAACTTCACCAGGCATCGACGCTTCAGCAGTTAAAGTGTGGATGTTAGAGCCCTGGGTGACTCTGGTTGTCGTACATGCCAAGTCCAGCCCCACTACACAAGAGTGGATGGCTTGGTTTAGTCAGTTTTCCTGTCCTTATTTGGTTACTGGTGATTTTAACGCCCACCATTATAATGGAGCTTGGTCTGTGTTAGCACGAGCAGGTGTACGTTAGCTGCAGCTGTAGATAGGTTGGATTTAGAAATCATCTAGGATGGAACTCCGACGTTTGCAAGGTGGCAGCGCGGAGTTGCTCAAGAGACAGTCTTGGATATGTTTTTGTGCACTAGAGGTCTGGCGGCGCACTTTGAGTTTGCTGTCTCTGACGACCAGCGGGGCAGTGATCACTTTCCAGTTATCCTGCACCCGTTGGGAATCAGATTTGTGGCAGTTGACAGGGTCAGCAAGCGCCCTATAGTTAGTGACGGCATTTTTGGTGAGTGGGTCAGTTCCCACGTTCGCAGGCACTCAGCAGTGCGAATATACATTCTACACATAAGGCACATCTGCTCTGGTGGACTAATGTGTGCACGCTTGCTGTTTGAGACAGGCGTCAAGCATGCAAGAAGTGGAAGCGGTTTCCCTGTGATGAGACGTGGCTGGTGTACAGTGCCATTTCATGTGAATCAGCTTATCTGATCAGGTCTGAAAAGGAGAAGTTTCCAGAAAGACTGTGCAGTCAGGTAAGATCAGCAGGCTCCCTTGGTCAAGCCTTGCGTATTCTGGGTTAGCAGTCTTTTACGACCTGAGCTCCACCAGTCACTCTGTCCTTCACCGGGAATCCATGGCAGACGCTTTCAACAAGCGGTTCACGAACGTATATGGCCTCCCATCAGGTGCACGGCCACCTGATACGCAGGCAGTCATGTTCTGGGACCTCCCCACTGATCTGCCGTGGGAACAGTCAGAATACGAAGCGGCGCTGTCGATGTGTGGAGACAGAAGCGCTCCTGGTGTTGATGGCGTGTCGTATACAGACATACGTAGTCTGGCACCAGAAGCAGTTGAGGGTGTCATAGGTCTTTTTCAGGTTGTGTTTGAGGGGTGGGGTCCTGTCCCTGACTCGTGGGTTTTTTTCAACCTTGTCCCAGTGCACAAGGCCGACAGTGTCAGTTCGCACCTGTTTAATTATCGTCCCATCGCTCTTCTGTCCTGTCTTAGAAAGATTTATGAGCGTATGCTTATTAAGCGTCTTGAGTGGTATCTGGAGTACTTTGATTGCTTGGCTCCAGTCCAGTTTGGATATAGGACCAACAGGAATGCAGTGGCGGATATATTGCACTGTTCGTTCGTGTTTCATTGTTGCGCTCCTGCATAGTTACATTGTTAAAAGAGGACTGAGAGGCAAAAACCGGGTAATAAATTCATTACTACTCAGGTTTAAAAAAAATTTTGCAGGGGAGGGGGGGAGGGGAATGTCGGATCACAACTTGTCTACCGAAGGACCTTGGGAGTGATTTATTCATTGCCATTCAGGTTTATATTAAACATTTTCGGGGGAGGGGGGAAATGTTGGATGACAACTTGTCTACCAAAGGAGCTTGCGAGCAAAAGCTTCGGGGGGGGGGAGGGAGGAGGATGGGGGAAATGTGGGATGACAACTTGTTTACCAAAGGAGCTTGGGAGTGATTTATTCATCCATTCAGGTTTAAAGTAAAATCTTGCGGGGGTGGGGATGGATGGGGAAAATGTTGGATGACAACTTGTCGACCGGAGGTGAGTGAGGTGAGTGGGGAATAAAGATTAAAGTAAAATCTTGCTAGAAAAGTTGTGACGCAACAACTTTTCTACTGAAGGTAGGGAATGACCTAAAGTAAAATCTTGCTTACGGTAATATTTAAAGTAAATATTGCTGGGAAAAATATTGGTTGACAAGTGTTCTACCGAAGGTCGTTCGGGGAAGGACATAGTTTAAAGTAAAATGTTTGAAATGGGAAAAAAATATTGGTAGAAAACTTGTGAACCAGAGGAGTGTGAAGTGGGCAAATAAAGTTTAAAGTAAAATCTCGTTTAAGGTAACGTTTAAAGCCACAACTTCTCTACCGAATGTTAGATTGGAGGGGAGGGGTCAGACTTAAAGTAAAATTTTGCGTAAAGTAATGTTTAAAGTAAAATATCGATGGTAAAAATGTTGGTCGACAGTCTTGTCAACCGTCAACCGAAAGTGGAGGGGGTGAAGTGTAACGTACAACCTTGCTTAAAGTAATGTTTAAATTAAATTTTGCTGGTAAACAATTTTGGTTGACAACTTATATTACAGCCTATCATAGGTGGGAAGGCGTGGGGGGGGGGTGTAGTTAAAAGTGATTTATTCATCACCATACTTGTTTTAAAACCAAATCTTGATGGAAAACATGTTGACATGGCAGGTTTGGTGGTTTTGACACTGACAGACGTCCATTCATGGAACCAAAAAGAATATTCCTCACTAATAGTTTGTCCAGGAACCTGTGTTTTTGCTAGTCTTTTTGTCACCGAGTTTGGCTGCAATTTTAAATGCTTATGTATTCTGTTAACATCGTCACATCTGCATGCTGCAGTTACTTTTCGTAAACGAAAAAAAAGTAATCTGGGATTTAGCACGGTGCAGATGGTGCGCTGATCCTCCTCCCTTCCTTCCTGATTAAAACTCCATACATTTTTTACGATATTTGAATTTTT
Source organism: Lithobius niger (assembly GCA_023313725.1). NCBI lineage: Eukaryota > Metazoa > Arthropoda > Chilopoda > Lithobiomorpha > Lithobiidae > Lithobius > Lithobius niger. Next base: position 19,336 of record JAHWFP010180884.1, on the reverse strand, counting down.
TTTATTATACCGGTAGTTGCTTATTAATGTCCCTGGCAAAACTACGGCTCACTTTCCCTAAAAATGCTTTACGGTCAGAAATCGTGAAATAACCTAGTCACAGCTGCCGACCCCTCCCTCCCCCCCCCCTTCACTGGCTACAGCCCCCGGGGGAAGAAGGGGCTGTAAAATTTCACGATTTCTGACCTGAAAGCATTTCAGTTCGTAATTTTTCTGCTAAAAATTGATAAAAGCTTCACACATTCAATCAATGCTTGACTACGAGACAGTATTTCATTATTAAAAACGAGTCGGGGAGGCAAAGTTTTTTTTAACGTTAGGGCACGAGATACATTTTCATGTAAATGTTTGATAGAGCGCCTCCTTTCCAGAAATGGAATCTGGATCGGCCCTGGGAATGGGCTAACCAGAGCAAGTGCTAGGTGATCCGCGCCTTTGCACTGTCAAAGCCCGGTCCTTTGCATCTTACCACCATTTTTTTTGTGTGTGGGTACAAAATACATCCATTGACAAGTACACGTATTTGTTGGGCATCCAGGTATGAATGACCCTTTATTTCGCTCTTGCTACCCCTTAAATAATGATTGTGAAATAAAGACTTTGGATATGTTGGCTTCATTACAATGCAGCTTAATGGATTAGTTTCTACGGGTGGTTATGCACTGCCTGCCAGCCAGCCAGATGACGTCACATGCAGAAGATAGACAACTGATTCAATTGAACGGAGTGGTACGACTAATCGATCGTTCCCTTCTTGCTGCCCCTGCAGAAGTGTCCGTATTTCACTGTACGTGACTGTACAGCAGAGCAAAAATGATCCCAAAATTCTTGCCATTCTACAATATTTCCAGTAAATTTTTTAAGTTCTAATTTTGGCAAACTGACACTTTGAGTTTGGGTATGCGAACCTTGAGTTGCACTGGCACTTTGAATCGTTAAGGATTAGGCAACATAATATCAGGTGGACTCGTTTTTGACTTCAAGTAATGATTAGCTTTGAAATTCCGACTTACAATCAGTTCTTGGTATTCTTCAATTGCTGGCAATTCATCTTCAATTTCGTCTTCCGTCATCAACACATCAATGTCTCCATCTATACGATACAAAGTGGACTCTTTTAGGCTTAACTGCTCCAACTGTTCTTGTACAACTTCAGTTTGGTCAGCTTCGATGGCTTCTTTAATTCCGTTTGTCACCTTCGTGACACCAGCTCTTGCAGCGGTACTCTTTTTCTTTAACTTTTCCATCTTTTTAGTTGGGTTTCGCCACCAAATGTTGCCTCACAAAAGAGGTTAAATCTCGTTTATTCGTCTTAGTTACGAAAAGCATGTTAAGATAGATGTAAAAACTATAACAAAGCTCAAGCATGCACTTGAAAACAATCAAATCAAACAATAGCGTCATAAACGCGTTAACACATCTCGACTCGTCTGCAACCGAATACCTACACATTGAATGTTAGCGCAAAGGCCATTACTTTAATAAATCGTCATAAAAACCTTGGAGTAATAATCCACCCCAAACCCGGTATGGTAATAAGGATTGCCAAGTTTGGAAAAAAATGTCTGCCTTTCAAAGTAATGACATCATTTCTTCTTTCAAAGTAATGACGTCATTTCACCAAGAAAGGCTGTTATCAACTTTCTCTTACGAACTTTCTCCTAGGTCCCTTAGATCCGGAAGAGTAGAGGTACAAACACAAACGCACACTGTACGATATTAATGATGCAAATGTTAGTAATTACGTGCACGTTTGACTTTGCGTTCCTTTCGTATTTCGTTCAAATGAACCTTGGATTTCTTTACGGTTTTACAGACTTTTTAGGACCAATAAAATTTTCAGAGACAGAAAATTCACATCCTACATAGGCAGTAAAATCCACCGAAAACCCTAAATGTTACTAAGTGCAATGCTTCCGAAAAGTGTCCGTCTTTCACTGAAAGGAAAGCTGCCACCAACGTTCTCCTCCGAACCGCAAACACTCAATCATAACAAACACCAGGGAAGATGCAATGACCGGTTCGTAGGAGAAGGTTGGTGGCAGCTTTTCTTGGTGTGCAAGGTAAACACTTTTCGGAAACATTGCTCTTACTAACATTTAGGGTTTTGGGTGGATATTACGGCTTTTATAGAAACTGAATTTTCTGGCTCTGAAAAGCGATTGATCCTAAATAATCTCTAAAACCATAAAGAACCCCTAGTATACGTGCCCTTGAGCAAATTCATAGCTGTGAAGTACGAACGGAGTGTAAAGTCAAACATGCACCTTATTACCAACATCTACACCATTAAAATCGTACACTGTGCGTGCGGTGTCTACGTGTTTGTACCTCAACCCCTCCGGATCTAAGGGACCTACAAGGATGCGTTTAACGTCAAAATAAATAATAATTAAATTATGCTTCGAATAGTCCTATTTTCATCACTATAAAGGTAGTGACTTTTTGTACCTCAAATACGCGGAATAGTGCTATGAAAACTGTTCCATGATGAAAATGATGGCAAAGATCGATCATTAAATCAAAGTTCGGTCAGGCTAACTAATCAGAAAAAACCTTGGTCGCAAAAAGGAAACCTAAAACGACGACGTACATACAGCAGACCAAAACAAAGCTCTCTGAATTGGTTGGCTTCAACTGATAGGACGCATGGTAAAAGCAAACCTGTGGGTCTTAGAAAGTTGTCAAATGTTCGTGTATCTGAAGCACAGTGCATGGATTTTGCGAGCAAATCGAACGATTTTCACGTAGACTAAATCTTTTCAACACGGTTCACGATTCGCTTGTTTTATCTTTTTTTTGGCACTGATCTCGCCTTTGCAAGAGCCATACATCTGGTGGAATAGGTACATAGACAAATAAACAAACAAACAAACAAAACGTACTTTTTGAATGATGTAGATGAAATGCAAACGTGCAGAAATGAGTTGTGAGCACAATCGCACTCAAACTGCATCCAGAAGACTACAGTACAAAATAGGTAATAAGAGCCAAAACAATTCATGGTAGTCACTAGAACTACTACGTTACTGCTGCCCTTATTTTCTCCTTAAAGGAAAACTAAACCCTTCCATCTTAAATTTCACTAATGTTAGTTAGGTACGAAAAAAAAAAGATGCAAGTTGCGTGAAGTTTCCAACATTCGTATTAATTAAGCAATAGGTAAGTTAGAATCTAAGTTTGATGTTTCCATGGCGCGAGACAGCGAACGCGATTTCCTCGAATTGTACTGACGTCACACATCATCACCTTGGACCTTGGAGGAATGACGTCATCGTAGCATACTAGTGAGTGCGTGCCGGCTTGTGCTTCTAACATGGCGGCTGCGAGACCGGACAGCTCTGACCATAACAGCGCGAACCAAAACTCAATCTCTGCGTAATTTATTAAATTAAAGTATTCAAGAAAGTAGCTAGCCTGATTGTTACTGCTACAAAGCTCGTGAAAATTCTTTCAGCTAGGCGATAATCCACTCAACCCGAAATGCTGGGCAGATAAGCAATCGGACCGTTTCCACTTGTTGCTCATGGGATGGGAGAAGCAGATTAGGGGGCCCGCGCTTCACTTGAAAGCATCTGTTCTTTGCTAGCAGTAAGGAATGTGAGAACCGAGCGCGATCTTGCCTGAGCTTGTTGGGCGCATGAGCCAACGGATGATGATGTGTGACGTCACACGAACGAGACTTGGTTGTGTTGATCGCACGAACGATGAATTCGTCTGCTATAATGAAGATTTAGACACATTACTACGTTATAATTATAAAGCCTGAGTGGTTTTCGTACCTCTCACATGTTTTTAAGTGTCTTAATTAACGGTACTGAAATTTAAGATGGGAGGGTTTAGCTTTGCTTTAACTTAATTTTCGGATGAAGGTAGTAGATGTGGGAAAACACGTAAAACAATGCTTAGCCACTTGTGTAAAACGTTAGATTTGAAACCCTTACTTCCCGGTGGCTAACTTTCGTCCTTAGGAAAGGAAAACAATAGTAGTGGTAAAATACGATCTCCCCAAAACAAAACTTGTTAAGAATTCCCACCAGGCTTTTCGGCCGTGTGAAGTCGTAATATCAAACGCCAAGCTCTTTCGCCAAGCTAATCCCACCGAGTGATTGTTCGAAGGTTAAATGAAATATATGAAAATTGCTTACAGTGCAGTTTTCATTTATTTCATTTAACGTTTGAAGTCTTAGTCGGTGGGATTAGCGTGGCGAAAGAGCTTGGCGTTTGATATCACGACTTCACACGGCTGAAAAGCTTGGAGAACCAGGTTTTTGTTAAGGATTTTGACGGGTTCGGCGTGCGGTTGAGAGGTGTATTTCAGCACCGTTTTCTCGTCGGTACACCCCTTCACGTCGAGGCTACATTGTTTATTCTCCATGGTTTTTCCAAAAACCGAATTATTCAGCAATTTGAAGTAGTCTTTAGCAAAAGGAGCGGTCGCTTCTTGCCTTTTTGTGGTGTTGAATTTGATGGAGGATTTCATCCACGGTTATTGGTTAAAGGCTAAGACTCTTCTGATATGCCAAAGTACCTGCCGTAGAATTTTTAAGTTCCTGGAGTGAAGGGTGTACCCCTTCTTGTTCAGAAGGTTCAGGACGAATTTGGTGTTGGAAGAGGACTTGATCTTGTGGTTCAAATCTTCCACCAGATTCAGAGAATAAGGGGATATCAGCTCCTTTTTAATGTCGATCTACTCCGGAGCTAGTGGTTAATCGTTGTGCACGTCGTGCAACTCTTTCGGGTACTCAAGGTTAACTTCCAGTATATACCCCACGTTGGCATTGTGCGGTGTGGTGTCTAGGTGTGGTGTCCAAAGTTCTGATCTCCTCCCTCGTTAGGTAGCGGAACTTGTCATAGGAGAGATGAGCGTAACATGGCCAAACCGTAGAGGTTGTTTATATCCCAGTCCATTTTGTATATGGAGGGTTTGCTAGGAACGTACAGAAGAAGGTACTGGCTTTCGAATGCCTCTTTCCGACGAAGGAAACTCCGCCTCTGGTGCCAGAAGATATCAGATTGTGCTTCCCGACGTGAGTGAATAGCTCCAATTCAGGCTCTTGCATCCTAAGGAGAGCTGCCCAGCTGAATCCTGGAGTGGAGATATAATAGCATGGGTCCAGGTTGTTGTTTTCGAGGCATAATTTTTGGAAATTTTGAAAGACGTCGGCGAGCAGGAAAACATCGGTCATTTGGTATACCTCGTGGTAGGTTCGGAAAACCTTTGATTGCATTTTCAGCCAGAGGTTAAGACCCCGTACGTACTCGTCTCCCGCCAACATTCCGTCTTTCAACCGGGAGTAGAACGAGTGTCTCGACGCCAGATCTTCTTCGTCGAAAACGGACATGTTTCTTATGTATTCATACAGGTAAACGCCCCTCTGCATTAACAGGTTCAGTGCCTTTTCCCGGGTGGTTTCATCCATAAACCACGCGAATTTCAATCCAGTCTAATGCCGCCTCGAGGATGGGGGGGGGGGCTATTGTCGTTCCTGCGGTTCCTGCGGGTCCAGAGAAACGTTTAAGAAGCTGATGTTATCTATAAACCAAAGGTTTATCTTGCTAATTTGATTCTTAATCGTTATGGCTGAAACCTCTCAGTGTTGCGAGCCAAAACATCTACTACTCTCGGAAACTTGTGGACTGCGGGTACTAGAAATGCAAGTCGTACCCTTCCAGGCCGTGGAACTCGACGGGAATGGTTTTTCTTTCTCGAGCGGTTAGGTTACAGTTTGGATGAGCAGCTCATCTGTATTTCCCGCTGATGTGGCAATGATCCCTCACCTTTTTGTTGACGAGCCATACTTTAGATTCCCCATTGATTTGCTTTCTGATAACACTTTTTGAAGGCTTTCCCGCAATAATGACAAACGAGAGCATTCTTGAAATCTGTTTCTTCGGATGGGGTGAGGTGGAGGAGTTTTGATTTTTCAGCAGGTTCGCATAATATCGAGCTTCTTCTTCCATACATTTATAAAATACGTCGACCGCGTTTTCTCCCAAGTAGTACTTGTAACATATAATCTTCCCGTCATGACCCACCAGGACGTCGCTGAAACTGTAAGGAAGGTGTAGATGGACTTTGGTGGTTGAACTCGTCAAAGCGTCGGGCTAAGCCGTTTGGACGGGGAGAAGGAGGCACTCAAAATCAGAATATATGATGTGGGGAAGGGGTTTTGACGGCTAAAGTGCCCGAATGTGAGAGAGTTTTCTCCTGGCTTCTTGAATCTAAGAGCTTGTACGGGGTTAATTTTGACGCATTCTTTCCTATGGGCCAGGAGCATTCATTCTCTTCCGAAATCGGTGAAACAGTTCCTACAATAGAACTTGGCATTGGAGCCCGAACCTCGATAGTGTAGAAAAGCAGCTGCATCGGTAATGGTGCAGTAATGGGTGTTTAAGGTTTCCGAATCATCGTTGTCGTCGTCGTACAGATACAGAAGGTCGATCGGTAGTCCGTACAAGTTTTTAGAGATGCGAAGCGGGTGTAACTCCTCTTCGTGGCTATAACCGATGATGTTCATCGATAGATCGTTCGCCTTTTCAAACTTGTCGATTTCACCGATGTTAGTAGGGTAGGACAACATCGAAGTATCAAGCATATCATCGAACTCATGGTAATCATCTGGTTCGACGTTGTCCAATTGCAAAGCCATGACCAGTACGGTATACAGAAAGCATTTGTGATGGTCTAAATTTTGAACGTTCACTATCGCTTTATTCTTGCCAGCGAGTGCTTTTGGAAGAGGATGCACAATGATGCTCGCAGTGGCTTATACCTCGACACTCTGATTAGCAGGTTATGGATGCGAGATATAACCCAGCTGCTGCCTCGCTCGGCGAACGCATCGATGGATTCTTGGATTTTTTCAAAGACTTCGTCCAGCAGTGCGGCAATGTCATTAGGATTGTGTATTTCAGAATATCTCGACCAGAATCCCGCTTGAATGAATGCCTCGTCCCTAGCAAACTATATACCCAAGATGATCTAGGCTTTGCAATTTACAAGCTGGCGTAAACAAACTTCTATCATCACTTGCAGTGCCACGCATATAGATAGGAGGAATGGAAGTGGATCGCTGATGACGCATTCCCCCACTAGGAACATCTCGTATTGCCGGTGGTACAATCCTTCACCTCCAGATGGGGGTGACTGAGTCTTAAGAAAGTCAGGAAGCTTGTCGTGGAAGCAAGTGCATTTTTGCGCATTAAATGGGTGATGGAACCATAGATGTTCCCACAGCTCAGCTTGCGATGGGAAAATGCTAGCGCAATACACGCACATGAAAGTTTTCTTATCCATTATCAAACTGTAAAATATTTATCTCTTTTTATTATTAAGAAAGAAAAAAATTGAGGAAGGGAATTAAATAAGTTTTTTTTACAAGTTATATTGCATTGAAATATTTTTACATGGGAAAAAAAAGGGAAGGACATATTTATTTGTGATGGCTACTGTTGTACTTGGCATCATAGCCCTTCCATTTAACGAAGTAAAGCATTTTCCCATCTTTTCCTTTGTTTCTTACGTAATACATGTTCTACTAAAAACAAATTGGGAACTAGAGTTTTTTGATGTTCCGGTTCGTAAAAACCTTCGAGCACCAGTTCTTCTGACTCGTCTTTTTAAAGATAAGTAGCTGATTGAGTTCTTTGCACTTTATGACTCGTGAAAAATTCGTTAGTAAAATTTTAGAAATACCCCTTATCAAAAATTTTCTTAACTTTAGACATCCTGACTTTATTTCCTACGGTGAATTTGGGTTTGTTCAGCAATCGTTTTAGTACTAGTTCGTCTCGGCAACGGTTCGTGACGTTTAGTTACTTCCCTCGGTTTAAGTTTTATGGTGAAATGAACCGTGTCATGTAATTGGAAACAAACTCATCAATAATGTGCGTACACTCGTAAGTTTACTGGCTGGTAAATCACTTCTACATTTGAGTTTTCAGCATTCTGTTGAAACGTTCTACCACGCTCGCTTTCTTCTCAGAGTACGTAGAATACATGTTGATGTTATGATGCTTGAGTAGGGCTTTGAAGTTTTTATTGTAGAACTCACTACCTAAATCGACTTGCAAATTGTTAGGGGTGTCGCTCCTGCAAGTATTTTCTTGAAAGCTTCGGTAACGTCTACGCTAGATTTAGATTTAAGGGGAATAGCCCAAGCGAACTTGTACATGACATTAACGCAGGTTACTAGGTAGTTAAACCCTTTATTTAGGTTAGCATAAGGTATCATTTCAACCAAGTCAGCCAATTTTTTCAGGTTGGTTTGTGAAGTTCTTTTGCGAGTTGAGCCATTTTTTTTAATTTCCCATTCCGAACTTTAGTTTTGTTTTCATGATATTCTTAACGATCGAAACGGTTAGCTTTTCCGTCCATGCCAAAGAAGATCGTCTCTCACTCTTTGAGCTTTGGCAATTAGGACTGCACCGGCGGCGTGCCGATCTTTTAAGTTCGAGCTCTTGGAGTAAGCGATATCGTGTTCTTTGCATGCTTCGTCTAGTTTATTAATTCCCCGGTCTCCTTGAGCCAATCTTTTTTTCAGTTTAGTTCACAGTTTAGTATAGCCTGGCAAATGCATTTCGAGCGGTAACTTATCTATTAGTTTGTTTACGATTCTTTTCCCAGCCTTGATAAAGGAAGCTCTTTTTTCAAGCACACCTCGCAAAATACAACCTGCATTTGCCTGTTATTTTTTGTGGTGATAATAACGAACGGCTCGGGATCATTAGAAGTGTGACGCAGTACCTCATCTTGATATTTTTTGATTCCATAGTTCCTTGTTTTATACACGATTTTTTTAACCTAAACCGGAATTTTGATAAGCCACCCTTTTTTCTCGAGCAGTTATGATTTATCTTTGCTGCATTTGTAATAAAAATTTCTACCATCTCGTTTCTATGCCCGTCCAAAGCAGATTTATACAAAAGCCTGAGTCGCTTTATCAAGTCGTTAGGATCGTCGTAATATTTGTAATCGACTCTGCTCGAATGACCCACTTTTTTAACCATGCCCATCCCTTTCTTCTTCGATTTCATGTCTTCCCAAATCGGAGCAATTATAGACTTGTACTTGGTACTGCAATTAGATTTGGAATTATGAATAGCTGGGGCGTTGTTGTGATAAACAGTGTTAGTATTTTTTAACATGGCCGCGTAAGCTGCTTTAACTTCCTGCGCGAGGGAGGTTTCTTTCAAATCTCTGAAAACTAGCAAATTCCAAAGCCCGCGTCTACCCATGTATTTTTCCCCCTCGACCACTACGTCATTCTCAAAAATTTTAACCACTTTATTACCGAAGGTCAGCTCGTTTATATCAGTATCACATTGTAGTCCGAATACTGGGACAGCCCCCTTCGGATTTTTGAAAAACTTTATCAAGAACTATTTAGCAGTTTCTCCAATTACCTTATTAAAGAAAATTGGAAATTAGCCAACAGTGAAAATCATACACTAAAAATAACGTAGTTCAGTAAGCCACCATTATGCACTTACGTTTCGTTGGAGTGGCATGACCCGGATTCGAACCAGCTACCCAGTTCGCCCCCAGATCAAGGACATCCAAGGACCGCATCCTCCACTGCTCGAATAACCTGGTCAGGTAACAAACTATCGAGGGACCGTAGAGTGACTATGTTAGGGAGTTCCGGCGGTGTAGAAATGCATCTTGCTAAGTACCGCGGAATATGTAGGGGTGAGTTTAGGACCAGTGCTCGTAGAGGTGTATTCAGTTTTGGTCTCAGGGGAATTTGCATAATAGGAGCTTGAGCAGCTGGAGTTGAATATTCGGCACGACTGAAATCGAGAAGGGTTGACAATGTCTTCTCACTAGGAGTAACGATATCGGAAGGGGACGGAGATAAGCCCAATGATTCATAGGTATCCTCGTCAGTTTCTTCCTCTCTTAAAGCTTTCATCAGTGTAGTTTGCGTGTGCTGTGCTAGAGTTTTTATACCACCGACCGATGAGGGTTTTAGAGTGCCAACTGCTCGTTTCAGCGTGCTTACTACCAGCTTAAAAAATTCTTGTAGTGATTTTTCTTGCTCTCTCTCGCACAAACTTCGATTTAAAAACTTTTTAGTTATACGTCTTTTGAGTTTTGTGATTACTTGTTTTGTCTCCATACTTTTGTTTAATAGGCAAAACGAACGTTTACATCTTCCCTCGTTTAACGTTTTGTTAATCAATAAAAACCTGTAAGGCTTTTTCCAACAATTTTGACACAACATTTTAAATTCCGAAATTTCCATATCAGGGCCAATGTGGATTTCATAAACGTGTTTTAAATTTAACTCATCCATGGGAAAAGGGATTACTAGATTTGCGTTGACTCTGACCACTTGTTTTGGAATTCTTGTGTAGGACTGACTGCAATAAAAAATATCGGCGTTCAAATGACGCCCTTGACCGAAGTAACGTTCTATTTTTGTGTATGTCTAAAAGGCAATCATCAAAAATAATCAGGTTACGAAAGTTTGGATCCAGTTCTTCGGGCAGGATTAAATCAATTTGAGAATCGTGAAAAAAAGCGACGTTCCGTCCAATGTTTTTGTCAATTTCACCAAATATAGACTGTAAAGCTTTGTACTTTGATTGACATAAAGTTTTAGTGTAAATAAATAACCAGTCATAGTCAAGCCATCTTTCGTTACAGGTAAAAAAAATTAAACAATTTCCACAATTTGCGGGCCCTATAATGAAACATCTGATATACGAGGGTAGAAATGGATGATTTTTAGGTTCTTTCTTATGCGCGAAAAAGTCGTAGTTTTTAATTTCCATAGCTTTTTTATTTACACATTTTTTTAACGTTTACACAGTTACCAAACCCATAAAGTCTTCGTCGGTAAATTTATCGTTGGAAACATCTGAATGAGCTACTCCATATTCTACGTTGCACCATAATTTCACATTGCTGGGTGAATCATCGGTGACGTACACCACAGTAATTTTCCTGGTGACTTCCGTCAAGTTTAAAGCATTGTAAGATGGCAAGTTGAACCAGGGTTTGTTGATAAATTTTTTTTTTATTTCCGTTTAGTTCTGTGAATGTTCTCATACATCCAAGTTCTACGACAGAGCAGTTTGTGTCCATTACCTTTGTTCACCTTTTTGCAAGAAGGGTAACAGGGGTAAGCCACGTGCATAGAATTGGGATAATTGAAAGTAGTCAAAGGTTTTCGCTCATCATACTTGATCTCTAGTTTTTCATATATGTACCGTTTAAGATTTTTCAACAGTTTTTGAGTTTCCGGGTCGCTGGGTGACATTCAACTTTTATATTATGATTTTTCGTCCGAAACGGGAGTCCCCAAACCCTTTAAATATTGAAACTGAATGAAAAACACTACACCGTTGTTAATCTTTGTACCTTTCTCGTTCTTAACTTTAAGCAAGTTTTTTTCCAAGAGATTGGAAACATTTGTTTGCCAGGATGGTTGAGACATTTTGAGTTTAATTATTTATTTTGAGGTTCTTCCTTTTATTATATGAGAAATTTTAAAAATAAACCTCATCGGCACATTTTGAAATTTCTCATATTGAAAAAAAGGATGTCAGTCAATAAGTTTGGACAAGCATTGACAAGGACGAGGGGGCAAGGGGGTGATTGATGGGAGTCAGTCCGAGAGGACAGCAAGAACTACGATAAGTTTTAACCCCCGAAAACAACTACAACATGCAACTAAAGTAGAAGCTGCTATCAAACCTGAAGACGCGGTAAATTATTCACAGATTGGTACTCTGGCAACAGACGTTCAGAAACTTAAAACCGATTTGTTTCCTGCCATTACTCTTCTCTCCGTCGAGTTGGCTTCCACCATTTCCGGAATAAAAAAAAATACATTGTACTTAGATGAGGCTGACAGGAATTTTTATGCGAAGAAGAAGCAGATTAAAGACGTAGCTTTATCCTGGCACGCTGCTGACGCGGCCACAAAAGTGTACGTCGAAAGGAATTGTTTATTGTAGGACGACCAGAAAGTGTACGTCAACGCAACGCACAAGCCCATCAGAAATCTAAGCGATCCTACTTTGCTGAGCGATGCTGTTACTAAGGTATTCATCGACAGCAATTGCTTGCTACAAGACGACCGGAAAGAACACTTCAATGCTGCGAACAAACAGGTAAGAAATCTAACCAAACCTATTTTATCGAGTGACGTGGCTACGAAGGAATTTAAGCATGAAAACAGTTTGATGCTGATCAGTTTCAGCATGAAAATCCCATTGGAAAAAGCTAGTAATAGGTTCGTTAATTCCTGTCCTCTTTTGAGCTTCTTATGTACAGGTTCTGGTTTAATTCATAAAGCAGTTTTATACTGTAGCGATCCGAGCATTGCACTAGTGGCTAAATGTAAAGTAGGGACAAGAGCACTTTACATTACTAAACTAAAAGACGAGCATTCAAAAGCTACCATTTTCGAAATTCCTTACGTAATAGAAAAAAAATGCCCTTTGCAGTAGAGGCATTTGAAGAGTTTCACGCAGAAGACGTTTATTTCCAGTTAGATTTGCACGCAACTTTTCAGTAGATGACTCGTCTCAACCTATCCAAAACAGCTTCATAATTACGAGCCTTAGAAAAAGCACTTAGGAAAAATAGGTAAAAGTGGCAGAACCAAATTTGGTCAAAGTTTTGTACGCGTTCGTAATTGTATTTGATTCCCGACCCCAAGTACTTAACCACGTGCCAGAGATGACCCATGTTGCCAAAATTATCGAAATAACATGGTTCACCTGCAATGGTGGAATAGGCTACTCAGTGACTTCCTTCGCCATCGTGGAAATCTTCCAAGTTTACGATACTGTTTTCGCCAGCAGGCCAACGTTTTTAAGGAAGCGAGTCTTTACTGAAAGTACCTCAAATTTTGCAATTTTCATTACTTAAGCCAATTCCGTTTAAATCAAAGTTTGTTAAAGGTTTATCAAAGTTGATTAAACCCTGGGTTGCCTTAAGTTAAGACCTCTGCCACGGGGCTATTTTTTTTTGCTTTGTATTTGGTTTAGTTTTTTTTCTTCTAGCCGGAACCTTTCACTTGCTTGTGATGAGGCACGAGTTCAGCCAGAATTTTTGCATCATTTTGCACCTTTTTTATGGCAGACACCACCCCCGCAGTCCCTCCCACCAAACCTCCAATACTGGCTAAAATCGGTCCGCCTTTCTTTTTTCGCCGTCTTGTTTTGAGTGCCATATTATATTTTTTATTTATTGGTATTATTTAATAAACAACTTCGACTTTGCATCTATCCAATTCATTTTCCTGTCCCCAATGACCAGAGCGTGACAAGTGGTGTTAGTTGGTACGGCGGCCCTAAACTTCAGTTTAACTTGTACGACCACGATTCCCGATTGAAGCCTTTTGGATTGTTTGGAGCAATCTAACACCACGAGAGGATAGGCTTTCTTAAACTGAAGCAAGTCGAAACTCAAGTCATTGGTGTCGTATCACAGCTTCCTAATTTGCTGCGCCATTCTGTACAAGCCAACATACTCTCCTGTGGCATAATTTGCGTTCAAATCAAGAAACGAATAATGCTCAGAATTTAAAGTTATGTGAGCATCTTGCAAACTGCAATGGTCGAACATGCCCCGGTTTTTAACTAAAGATTCTTGCCTGTTTGTTTGAAAAGCTAGAACTATCCACCGAGGTTTTTCAACAGCAGAAGTAGTCAGCACGCGCCAAGTGAAGCTGGTATTTTGAGGGAGCTTGCAGCTATCATAGCTGCCATTGCCTAAATCCTAAATCCACGGCCGCGCTGTGTTCGATGAGATTGTACAGTTTAAGTTTCTGCTCGTCCGAGGCCACGACGGGGGGAACGAGCCAGCTAATGCTATTCAGAACGACTTTGCCATTGGCCACTGTCACTGCTTTGAAGATGGCATTCTTGTCGCTCGCTCGCATGAGTGTGAGCACGTGTTTAGTTCCGTAGACTAGCTTATCGACATTTTCGAAAAATCCCAT
>JAHWFP010180883.1:31756-57293 GCA_023313725.1 Lithobius niger | reverse complement strand
GGCACTTCAAAGGACTGATATCAACACACCAAAACTAACGAAATAAAACAAATTACAACAAAATTAAAACCAAACCTAAAACCTGTAAAGAGGTGACCAAGTTGAGAATGGTTAGGCCTATATGAAAAAGGTAGTAGCAAATTGTTGAAAACCAATTTGTTGTTGACGTGCCACTTTATTACACTTCTGCACGGTAGTGGAGTTGAGTTTAATACACATTTAAAAAAAAAGGACTGATATCATATCAAAAACCAAAACTGGTAAAAGGGGCCGTCAAGTTCCGAATGGTCCGGCCCTTAAAAGGATTGATATCAACACACCAAAACATTCGCCAACTTAATCGCACCGAATAATACTTTGGACGTTAAATGAAAACTTGAACATTGCTACCGAAAATAGAAATGTTCTAGTTTTCATTTAACCTTTGAACTATTAAGCGGTGCGATTAACTTGGCGAATGTTTTGGTGTGTTGATATCACTCCTTTTAAGGGCCGAACCATTCGGAACTTGGCGGCCCCTTTTAGCAGTTTTGGTTTTTGATATGATTTGTTATACCTGAACTAACTTTGTCTGACTATGACGTCTGAATACTTTTTATCGTATTTTAATATAGTATATAGTGATGCTCTTTGGATCAAAGAAGTTACATTCATGCAAACTAATCAGATAGTTTGCCTGAACAAACTTTGACCGTCCAAAGAAAACTTTATCCCAAAATAATAGTAATAAAAAAAAACTTAACCGGACGACATTTTGTGCATCAGTACGAAGTAACAGAATCACATCATATCGATCTCAAAATCAGTAGTAAATTCAACGACTAACAATGCTATTGATGATTTCACTCTGTTTTCGTACCAGCTATTGTTGACACGTGTTGTGAACTTGAGACTGCTGTTCAATGTAGTGTAGAAAGAAACTTGAATACCAAAAAAATATATACATATAAAGGAATGCATATTTTGCATCATACTACAAGGAAATCGTAAAATTGGTTTTGCTTCAAGTGACTGTTGAACGGAAAAAATCAGACCTATGGGTTTTAAAGGGTTGTCAAACTTTCCATTCCTGAAGCACGGTAGTGCGTGGATTGGCGAGCTGCAAAGCGAGCAATTTCCACGTAACCTAAATCTTTTCAATGAGGTTTTCGCTTTGCTCTTTCTCTCTCTCAATCTATCATCGCCTCCCTTCGTAGGGGATTGCTTCTGGAGCAGAAGACGTACAAACGTGCAAACAAACAAATCGTTAGTTTTGACTGATGCATAGATGAAAAGCAGACGTGTTCAGGAATATGCAAACTGTGAGCAACAATTGCAATTAGTTTGCTTCAAACTAATCAGTACATCGATTTTGTGATGTTCTCGGAATCAAAGAAATTACATGAAGCATGATTGGATCGACGCCGATGGAGTGAGCGAAGCGAATTAACGATATGACTAGTTCTGTTTAAAATGGAACATGTCTGTGAGTGTAAGTCGTTTATTAGAGTAGATTAGACTCTTATGCGAACGGTTTGTCTGTCTGTCTGGGTGTCTGTCGGGATGTCTGTCTGTCTGGGTGTCTGTTTGTGTGTTCGCGCAATAGCGTTTTAACGAACTATCGGATTTCTGTCCAATTTTGCACACATATTTTATGGCTCATTTCTAGGTCTTAGTTAGAAAATGGATCAAATCCGTTGGGGAAATCGTCCGCTAGAAATAATCAAAGAATTTTGTTTGTTGCAATCGAATGGCGTTCGTTTTTTTTTCTTCGGCCAACTGACGTCATCCATCCACGACCAATGACTGGAAACTATGTAGCCTTCGTCAGCGGCTGACGTCACCACTAACCGGCCAATGACTAGCAACTTTCTCAATTCATTCTACAGACCACTGACGTCGGCACGCGGCTCACTGATCTCATACGTACGAACTGGACTATAACAAAGTTATATAGTCTAATGCCGGCATGCGCGAAATCAACGAAGGCTTGAGCTACTTGTTTGGACAATCTTTAATGACTTTACTGCGTAGTACTTTTTACGGGAGGGTAGGGGAAGGAGAAATATTTAAAACAACTTCTACTGTATGACACTTTTTTTTTTTGTCAGGAAGGGGAGGCGCAAATTCATAAAACTACTTTTGGGCAATGAATGTGCTATCTAGATTTTTCATCCTTATCAGTCGTGCGACGTGGCAACGTCGCAGTTCGGTACGTAAATGAAATGTTCAAAATGCCGAGACTAAACGGTTTGCAGGCTTCCCGTATCGTAAAACTGCCAAACGGTGCTGAATATTTTTAATGTTGATTCAGTTCACTAGTGTTCTAATTAAACTTACAGTTTAAAATGAAACCGATTGAAGAATCGTAGTGGGCTCGTCTTTAATTGAGAGGAGTGCGCCGCCATGCCATCCGACGCAATTGTTCAAAACATGTATGGGCGGATTGAGGCAAAAAGCTAGAAATGCAAGCGACTACTGGTCTTACGGTTGCATACGCGTCGTGGAACCGCCGCCAAGAAATCATTTGGGTGCTAGGATTGTACTCTTACGAGGGGTATCACACGTGTTAGACAATTAGTGGCCATACCGACCGCTGTATTCGCAAGAGGAAACAAATCGACTCTCACTATAATTGGTTTAATCCGGTTTATTATTTTGGGATTTGTTTTGTTTTGTTCGCTTAAAATGGACTTCAAATTATTCGTTTCGTTTGAGTGAACTCTAATCCATTTTATTTGTGTGCCTTCTCAGCTGTGAATTCCATGGGGATACGAGCTGTTTTTCAAAACTGCGAAGTCGGTTTTTGTTCAGTTAATTTGTTTGCTTTGTTAAAATCATTTTCATTGTCATGTGTACGATCATTCTCCGTTCTATTTTGTTTGTAAAAAAAAAAAAGAGTATTAGAAACACACTTAAGTCCATGCTCCGTTCACATGATGACAAGAAACTAGCGTATGTCTAGATATAAAGTGTGTCAACTCGATTCATATCCGATTCTTCATTTTTGCAATACTTGTTTTTTCATTGTTGCAGGCGATTTTAGTAATTGTGGCAAACAATCGAAGAGAACAATTTGGAAACAATTCAATTGGCTTCCCGAAGCCCGCATTGAAGAACTAAATAAATAATTCAGCCGTGTCGGCAGCCCATTAAAAACTTAGCACCTTAAGGTTTAAAACTGGAAGCTTTAAGTGAAAACCAAGATCGTTTGAGTTTGGTTATCAATAGTGAATTAACTTTTTCCGGGAGACAATGCAAATTACGACGCAACGACAGTGTTGCTCTCCCATCACCCAAGTTTCGCTGCATCTTGTTCGAGTGACGTTTAAGCCGATCTTGTGTGCTTCGCCAACTTGTTTCACAATTATTGTTACATGTTGCAGCATTGTAACATTTTGGCATTATTAGCTTCTGCTCGTTTTCCATGATCTGGCTGTTGCAGATATAGGGCCTTAGGGCTTCGGGCAGATGACCATGAGTGGTTGACGCTCATTAAACCCTTTGAAACCCTTTGTTCTCCAGGACCAGGAGCTGTTAACGCTCGCTAAAACCCTGTGAATCCTTTGTTCTCTTCATCCTCCCATAAGGGATTACCACTCTCAATGAAAAAAAAAAAACTCAATCTCAACTCCTGCTCTTCCCCTCCTCATAGTTCCTCTCGTCTACTCTTTGTAGTGGGGCGGACAACCCGGTTGTGTGTGGCACCCTCAAGTAAAAAACAAAACAAATTTCCCTGCTCCTTTTTACCCTTTTCTGAAATTTTTATACACCCACGAAATCTAATAAGCACTCCCTGCCGGCCGTATTGATTGATATACCCAAAATTGTAATTCTACCTACTCCCTTTATGATTAATGATGACATTGTAGAGCTAAAATCTAGATCGAAGAGTATAACACAACTACGAGCGCATACGCTTGTACAGAAATGTGAGGGGAATAAGGTTGGGTAAACAGGTAAAATAAATGGCTGCAAGTTTTTTCATGTTTTATATTAAACAATGAAATAGTAATTGGCATATCATTCGCTTCCAGTTCGTAGGTCAATCTAGAACCGTTCCCTTAGTCTAGTTGCTGGGTATGTCGCTTCCCGGGGCCGTTATCCTCATTTTGTTTGTTAGTTGCCATGGAAATGCCTGGCTTGGTTTGGTTGGAGACCAGCGGTGCCGGAATCCAGTCTGCCTGCCTGCTTGCGCTTCGGTAGTTTATAGTTAGCACCACTCAAAACCGTAAGCCGATGGAACAATCAACGCCATATTGTAAACTACATAATGTAATTAAAGCTACGTAAATCGTACGTACCTAATACATCCGCGCATTCTTTAGTAAGTGTTAGTTAGGGTTTTTAGCACTCTGAACTATGTGATTCTGGTTTTCAGTAGCGCTAATTAGTTTTGACGGAACACTTTTTCCCGTAAAATTGATTGAGGCAGTGGAGATAGCAAGCCGGAGCCTGGAATTTTAGCGGAATAGGACAACCCTTGGCAAACAAGTAGGATGAACCCTTGGAAGAAACTGAGGTTGGGGGAGGATAAAGAGGGGAATGGGGATGCATGTAATGTGACTATTCATTGGTTTTTGTGTTGGGTAGAGCTAGAAATAAAGAAAAAAATATGCCTAATTTTTGGACCGAATTTTCTGTTCGGAAAGATGTGGATTATTTTTTTCTGACAAATAATTTTTTTTTATCATTTATTATTTTGCTGATGTGTGTTCCAAATTAATCTTGAAATTCACTCAAGAGGCTAAATAGTTGTAACTTACGACTGCATTAATAGTCCAAACGAAACTTGATGTTTTGTTTTGACGGTTCTAGATCGAACTACGAAACAGAAGCGAATGCTATGCCATTTACTGTTTTCTTCTATATAAAACGCAAAAAAATTGGAGACAAAAGCTATTTTTATTTACCCGTTCATCCAACTCTATTCCTCTTAAGACCTATCCGTTCGTATACGCGCCAGTATAGTTGTGTTATACTTTCAGTTCTAGATTCTTTCACGACTTCGCAGTTTGAAGGCATATGTGTCTGACTGCAACGTTCTCCCACAGATTGAAAGTAAATGGGTTGTATGAAAATACTTAAAAATTGCTTACTGTGTAATTTTTAAGTTTTTCTTTTGATCTCTGAAGTATTGGATGAAGTTGGTGTTTAATACTATCATATCAAAAACCAAAACTGCAAAAAGGGGCCGCCAAGTTCCGTATGGTTCGGCCCTTAAAAGGAGTAATATCAACACACCAACACGTTTGCCAAATTAATCGCACAGATTAAAAGTTCGAAGGTGAAATAAAAACTAGAACATTACTACTTTCGGTAGCAATGTTCAAGTTTTTATTTAACGTCCAAAGTATTATTCGGTGTGATTAAGTTTGGGGAATGTTTTGGTGTGTTGATATCACTCCTTTGAAGGGCCCATTTTACCAGTTTTGGTTTTTGATACGATATCAGTCTTTTTTAAATTGTGTATTAGACTCAGCTTCAGTACCGTGCAGATGTGTAATAAAGTGCCACGTCAACAAGAAATTGGTTTTGAACACTTTGCTGCTACCTTTTGCCTAGAGGTCGAACCATTCTCATCTTAGACACCTCTTTATAGGTTTTTGGTTTGGTTTTAATTTTATTGTAATTTGTTTTATTTAGTTTTTTTTTTATTTTATTACTGATGATACGAAGTACCGGAGTTCTTGTTTGTACCAGCAACAACAATAATTGACATATGGATAATAACAACAAATATAAAAGTATAATACAATTACAAACAAAAATAAAGTAGGCCTAAGGAAAAAAAATAAAAGAGCTCTCTTCCTAACAAACAACCAATCAAAATATGTAGCCATGTACTTAGTTGTTATATTGCTTATTTAGGAGGAAGGTTTTGACTTTAAATTTTAGTTGAATAAAGGATGTAATATTTCTGAAGTTTTTCGGAAGCTGATTTAAAATGAATGGAACATAATACCTCTCTAGATTTTGCCCGTACTTATTTCTCCATAATGGAAGTTTTCTTTTAATGGAGGTATCCCGCAATTTACTGTTTATGATTTAATTTCTAATAACCCTTTCGTTTTCATAATAATTTTTTTTATCACAGTATAGGCCTGAAACGAAGTGATATCTAAAAGATTTAAATTTTGTTTAATATTTTTAATTTTTTCATTTTATCTTGAAATAGTGTGCAACTTATTTTATTTTGAGATTTCTGTAGCCTTCGGAGGATTGTTGCATTTGCAGTGCTGTATACTTCAATGCCATATCTTAAATTCCATTCAACTAAGGTAGTGTAGATCAATTTCTTGTTTTGAAAATTTAGAATTTTTCGCAGTTAATATAATTTAGGGATTAATTGTCTTATTTTCTTAATTAACTCATTTATGTGGATTTCGTGTTTCCAATTTTTGTCAAGCCAAAACCGAGTGTACTTGGCCGAGTGTACTTTTTGAAGAGGTAGGCTAACTTTAAGTTCCTTATGTTTCTGGTTGCAGTACAGCAGTATGTTCAAATTTTTGGTAATTTTTATTTTAGTTGTTGTAATTTCCAAAAAGGCAGTTTTATCCTTGTTTATGTAAACTTCATTTTCCCAACACCACTCCTGGATAGCATCAAAATTTCTCTTTAATTTTTGGATCATTTTTTCGTAATTAAAATGGCTAGCAAATAGACAGACATCATCTGCAAACAAAATTAACTGGTTCCTTTCTTTGTCAATATCATTTATATAAATTAAAAATACTAATGGTTCCAAAACAGAACCCTGTGGGACACCGTAGTTTATTCCCTTGCAGTCGTTATGTTTGTCGCCAATCTTGGTTACACTTGTCCTATCTGTTAGATAACTTTTCAGAATGCCAAACATTTTCCCTCTGATCATATATTTTTCTAGTTTAGTGAGTAGTATGTGTCTATCTATGGAATCAAAAGCTTTCTGCAGATCAATGAATATCGCCCCAACATATTTGTATTATTGAAAGCCTCAGACTCTTCATCATTCAGAAATGTTAAAGCTTCTGCAGTTCCTTTATTTTTTTTGGAAAAACCTTGAAGCCTTATAGCAAAAACATTTCCATTACTTTATTAATGGATGGCAGAATATCTAGCGGTCGGTAATTTTCACATTCATCCTTGTTACCTTTTTTATAAATAGGTCGCAAAATTTGTTTCTTTAATTTGTTAGGCCAAATGTCAGTGTCGATTATTGATCTAATTAAGATGAATATATATTTTGCACTGTTTCCTGAAGTAAGTTTAAAATTTTCAAGCAGAAAACCATCTGATCCCAAGGCTTTTGTAGCTTGGATTTCCCCAAGAATGATTATAATCTCTAATTCATTAGCATAATCAATAAAGTTAGATTTGGTGTATTGATGTCACTCTTTTGAGGGGCCGCACCACTCTCAACTTGGTGGCCTCTTTACCAGTTTTTGGCTGTGCTTATTTTGCTTTGTTTTTACAGTTTGTTTATTTTTCGTGAATTGGACGTGAATAAAATTTCTTTGGCGACGTTGTTTAAATTTATCGTTATACACTAGTGTGTGTCTATGCACGCACGTCAGTATGCACGTTGTCATTGTCCGAACTTTGGCCATCCAAAAAGCGACGATGCCGACAATACGAACAATGGTTATAACAATATACTCGTACTTACGCGCCCTCCCATGCCATCCTCGTTACACCCCCAGGCAACAAACCATAAAAGGTACGCAGTTCGTATTGTGTCGATGAATATTCACCCTATGGGATTTAACATGGGGATGAACGGACTAGCTAGTTAGCTAGGTAGTAACTAGCAGTAACACATTTGCAACGTTATTGAGGGTCTGATTTTGCATTGAAAGCAGCTTAGCTGGCATTCCTACACGAGTTAATTTTTGTCAGGTGAGTCATTGCTCTTGATTTCAACACAATTTAAGCATTTGTACCACATTATTATTTTTATCCATGTGCCCAACTCTGCTTCAGGATGTAAGACACTTAACGCTATGGCGTCGCGCTACAATGGTTTACAACCTCGACGACTGAATTGATGTGATGTTTGTTGTGATGTTTGTTGCCTAACTTGGCGCGACACACTAGCGTGTGTCTAGATTGCATTAAATGGCTAAATTTGGCGGGAATTCTTAAAGTGGACAAATCACCAATTTTGTTTACTGCTTTGGGAGTTCATTTTGATTTTTACTTTTCTAACAAATCGTAACTTTCGTAGCAAAACCATAAAAGCTTGCTATTGTTGTTGAGTTTCTCTGCATTCTCTATCTCCCAGTTCTCAGCAGCCTGAGAACTAATGACGTTCACAAATTTTAGTTGTCAGCTATAAAATCGGTCATAGAAAACCACGTCAGGATAGAGGAACCCACCAAGTTTTCACGATGGAAACTAGTGACGTCAGAGACAAAATAGCTGCTACCTTTTGTTGTCAGAATCAAGATCAATCGTATCAATCTTAACTGAACCCACCAAGATGTCGATTAAGATTCAGTGATCAGTGATGACACGTGATACTCGGAAGCAGTCCGTTCACACTTAAGGGATAATAATTATTGTTTTAAATGGTCAGGTAGCAATAACCGTAGGTTCCAACGAGTTTCAGCTTTGCTTAAGAGATAATGTTCCTCACATGCCTGAAAATACTCATCTTTCGAACTTCATTTCTTGTTAAATGCAAACTCTGCTACAGGTTGCCACGTGATGTTTGTCATTAAATCAAGGTGGAAGACACTTTAGTGCTTTTGTCAGTGCTACAATCGTTTCATTTGGTGGAAACTAGCGAGGCCCGACATTATCTTATGTAACCAATATCGGATTATGTATTCATGGAAGAGCTAGATAAATACAATTATTGTGCATTTTTCTATATGGAAAAATGGGCTTTTCGGCATTAGAACAGCAATGACCCTAATTACATTTAAAAAAAAACTGAAATATTAGTATTAACGGAATTTGCACAATGTTATGTGACGACTGACCTGCATGTGACATTCGACAAGAGCACGAGCACATTTTCACGTTTCTTTTCTTCCCGTATGTACAGCGAGTTGGTTGAAGCCAGAGCTGAACCCAGGGAATTCGGAACTTTAGACATGGCCATTCTGTGTATCTCTACTCTGTCTACTCCTGAACCAGACCAAAAAAAAAAGCCCACTGACCCACAGAATAACAACATATACACTGACTTTTTATGTAAAACATAATAACCTGAGCTGCCGTAAGAATGATCGTATCGTACTTCCAAAGGAAAAAATTATTCGTTCTCCATACTAAAGCGGCATTTCTTACGAGGTTTTAGTTAGTGGAATTAATGGGAGTTGTGCAAGTTGAATGCACCCAATGTGTTCACCAATGCAGACTCATTAAAACACAAGACTTTTGACTTTTGTTTCGAAAGATTTCTCAATGCACACGAACATCAAAAGTTGTAGCAGCAAACCTGAATACTATTTCTACTTTGGTTTGTGTAACATTCGTGTTACCCTGATACAGTTCATTTCAGAGAGACGTATTTCCCACTCTTTTCGGCTTTTAGACGTGGTTAAATTTATTACATATGTAGACGATATTCAGTTAGAACCTACTTCAGCCCCCTCCTTCAAGATTAGGCGAAGTTCAATTTTTAACCTCTTCATTCACGGGATCAAGTTTAGGCAAAGTTCAGTTCTTCGGTTTGTGCTCTCAAGTTTTTGAAATAATTAATTTTACCCTTCTTTAAGCGAGCCTTCAAGTTGATCGAAATTCAATTCAGACCTATTTCCAAGCCACACCTTCAAGTATACCAACAACTCGGCTCAGACCATCTGCAGTTTTGCTTCCAATTTTAAGAATTGTTTATGCGTATTTTCAGTTTAACCGTACTTCGGTGGGTTGTACTCCTCCTTCATCATTGCTTCATTGATTTCACTTCTCTTTGCCATTCGGTTTGTCTCTTACGTCATTCCAGGCATGCATTTGACCCGTAGTCGGTTAGGGTTGGGGAAGGGGAATCATGTTTCAACGAGCCATTTTGATGGATGAAGGCGTCAACGTTTGCGGTTTCATGTTACATCTTAATCGAAATTATGTGGTTGTCCACCGTGGAAATGCAGTCTTCATCTTGATTTATAGAAAGAGAGAAAGCGAAAGCGAGAGAAAGAATGAATAAGTGATAAAAGTGAACCTGCAGCTAAACGAATGAATGATCTTTCCTTCTTCCAAACTGTATTTGAATTCATAAGCTATAGTCACCGCAGAGCAGAGAACAGGGAACGAAATCCGCCGTTTCATACAGTTGATCTGCGCATTGTGGTCAAGTTGGTTGCCCGATGGAGCCTCGGCTGGTGGCATTAAATTATGAGGAATAGGAATAGATTTCTCAGTACTTATCTGATTGGTTTAACTGTTTAATACTCATTACGGAAATACCAGATAGTTCTGTGAACAGTAGACATCGTTCACCCCCTAGCTGTCAACGCTCCATAAAGCCTCAATCGCCCCTTCCCCCCTCTACCCCAATGCCAAAACAAATTCTTACAAAAGGCGTTCTGCCGTATTTTTCAGCGAGTGTTCCTACCGTATATCAGTTATTGGTTTGTGCAATTTTGGCACACCATTTTATGCCGTCTTCTTGAATTTGCCAAAAAAAAAAAACCCTTTCGTAATCACTTTCTGTTCAAGCTAACGAATGCGGTTTAGGAGTTACACGCCAAAAAACAAAACAAAACTGCTTTTTTGGACGCCTTTTTCAGCACCCATCTTTAATTTTTACGAATCCTGAATCTTTACAGGTTACAAGCCAAAAAAAAGTAACTTCGAACGCCATTGTGGATTTTTATCACCCGTATTTCAAACATTTTTTTTACCAACATTTATTTGAATCGGTTTATTCGTTTGGCCGTAACTGTGGAACGACACGGAAAGCCAGACAAACACACAAAGAGACAGAACAAAATGTCAAATCGTCGAGTTAAAACAGGACCTCGTTCGCTTTTCCCACTCCGTCAGCTGATGCCGTAATTTCAAAACGTTTACCTGCATGCGTTTATAATTTAAGACAGTGAGAATTTCGCAGTTGGACCGGTAGAGCTAGGATTATTGGGTGTTTGGGGAGGATGCGACTTTCTAACAGACGGCATGCTCATCGGTTGTACAACTCGCGTGAGAAGGCTTTCGGTGCGATTGCAGCGCGAGATCCAAAACAACGGAGAATGCGTCAGCGATCGGAAGCTTGATGGTTGGTGTTGAAACAGAAAAACCTCACTAGAGGGCCTCCGAGCTGCGGCCGATCGGACTCGTTCTTGCAGGGAAGCCAGCGTAGCTGCCACTCTTGGCTTACGCTCGGCAGTTCTATTCGAGCTAGTTGAACCTCTTTCAAGACAAAATATTCTTTTAGGGTTTAAATTCAGTGTGCGGTGCCATTCGTTTCTTATGTTTCCTTTTCTAGTAATTCGTGGCAAACTGATCGTATCCGATAACATTGGAACTAGTAGGTGGCCGTTAGAAAATCCCAGCAAGGTGAGCCAGACGAGTATCGCTTCGTTGACGCCATTTTTTTCCTGCCGACTAACGCCAACGTTTTTAAAACGCTAAATCCCTTCTCACACCAGTTATACATTCATCGCAGCGAATGACGCATCCTCCCCAACAACTAATAATCCTAGGGTGGAGCATTCTACTGAACTATACTGAGATGAAAACTGTAATCATCATAGCGGGCAAAGTAAAAGCGGAAACTACAATCTTCAGAAAATTGTAGATTTATTTTTTGTGTTAGCTAACGTAAACGAGTGCTAGGCAAAGAATGATGGTAAAAGTGTCGTTGCTTAGGTTATAACCATCGATCAAACTATGTGGATATATGGGGGGGCGGCCCCCCGAAGCGCAGTGGTACGTAAATAGAAAAGTTATGAAATTCGAGTCATGCTTATACCTCAAACCAAATGTAACATAATTCTTGGAAAATTAATAAAGCGAGTACCCAATTTTACCATACGTTACCATGTCTCAACCCATTATAGCATAATCATTTCTACAGGACACAGTTAAGCAGGCCGAATGGGATATGCCACGAAATAATTAATACAATGGATGTTATTCACTGTTACATATCGCCATTTCGATTTCGGAATTCTATGTTGTGAACGTGAATAAACGAAAAGCTTGGGAGGCTTCTAATTTAATTTGTTACCCAAGGATGCTAAAAATTTATTTCTTGATTTTGAACTCTGTCCAGGCGATTTCTATCAAACGGCTAATAATAACTGATAAAACTTGGTAATTGGAATGCATTTATTCCTACATGGTTTGGGTGGTGCTGACATTATCAGCCTGTAGTCTATGTGAGTAGCGCAACATATCACTCGATATCAACAAGTCCTATTAATAGTTAATATTCCGTGGTTTATTTCCTACGTATGGAAAGTGTAAAGTTTTAGACTCTGGCAATGGCCCTAATTTCTTTTTAAGCACGTTTACACAGTTCCTAAAACAATGTGGCGTTCACCGTATTACAAAATATGTACCTTTCTTCCCTGCTAGTAACAATCAGTACGAATATAATATTTCGTTAAGAATTTTAAGCATTCACTAAAGGCTAGTATGGTTTAAATACGCACGAGGCTGTCTTAAATTTCCTAATATTGCCTCTCACTGTCTCCTAAAGTTTACTGACTAAACTACACTTCTTGTTCCTGGTACACAAGATAAAGTCGTTGTCAAAGAAGATGCTTAACTGAAACCTACACTTCTTAGCTCTAGTCATTTGTAATAAACGAGCCAGTTTACTTCAGCAACTTTCGTTCGGGCTCGAGAAATCGCTGAATTTGCGGAATAATTAAGGAAAAATTGACAATCTTTGTTGTTGGGTATCTGTGCAAAATGTAAGAACCGTATTAAAAACGCTGGCCAATTATGAAGTCGATTTCATTGGATGATCAAGAACATGATCATGCTGACTAATGGTGTAACCAGGTGACATCGTATGATCGCACATGAGGCAATTTTCCCGAATTCCTGCGAATTCCAAAGATCAAAATATGCTAAATCATTGGACTCCAATGGTTCGGTCATCGGCCCCGAATTCATCAGCAACAATACCCACTATACCTGATAGCACAGTGCAAATTGAACAACTGCCGCTTTGACACCACAAAAGGGTGTGCGTGGTTGAATGGATTTCCGCATCTAACAAAATTCCACCGCTGTTGTCTCCCCAGGTATCAGTTCGTTAAAGGTCTTCGAATGTAGCTTCCGACAATTCTTCAACGATTCCCCGATCTACGTAAGTACCGAAAGTACTTTCTTCTGAGAACTGTGATCGACAAAGTGCTTGCAGTATTAAAGTGTCCAAGTGCCTTAACCTGTGAAGTACGGTGTGGTGGTGGAAGTATTGTTGCAGCCTTGTAATTTTGTGCGTTTTCTTATGGACAGCAATATTTTTTTAGCATGCCTTGTTACAAAGATAAGATAAGATAAGTACCACAAAGAGTTAGTAACTTGAAACACTAGAAGGGATGAATGCCATCCACTAACACCAGTTCCTCTAGTTAGTTGTAAAACGAAACCAAAAAAGTATGACAATACCAATAAATTAAGATAACTTTAGAAAGGAAGTTAGATCGACATTTTTCAGGTTTCGCTTGAACATTTTTAGACTGGTTAAGTTTACCACCACAGATGGAAGGCTGTTCCACGGATTCATCACACGGTTTGAAAAGATGTTTGAACTTCTAGGCAAGGCGACATAGGTATTACTGAGGATATTAAAGAATAACTGTAGCTCAATATCCACAAACCCCCTCTATAAAGGTGAAGTAAGACAGAGGTCAGCATGCAACCTCCTTAATTCTAATGCTTCAAACGCTGCCTGTAAGATAAGTTTTTGCAGCCACCCAGGTATTTTGTAAAAGTTCTCTGAACTAATTCAACATGTTTTAAGTCTAAGTGTAGAGACCATACCAGACTGGGATATTCCAAACCAGGGCAGACTTAGCTAGTAAAAGCTTTGACCAAGGTGGTCACATCACCGGACATGAAGCAACTTTTAATAAGGTGTCCGATTCGTTTAGCCTTAGCAACAACATGGTTACAATGGTTTGTTTCAAAAAGCAAATCGGATGTCAGTTGCACCCCAAATATCCTTAATAGTACATTCAGTGTTCAGTTTCGAGTCAGCTAAATAGTAAGCATATCCAGGGTTTTTCCTTCTGAGTTGCATGGTTTAGCATTCGGAGGTATTTATAGGGACTGCCAAGTTGCTGAATTACGATTTACATCATCAAGGCATGCTGGAGAGATAATTTATCGTCAGCGATCTTTATTTCATTATACGCTTTACGTCTTCTGAAAATTTAGGCACTTTTGTACTTACATCCCTATGTGATAAGTCGGATATAAAAATCAGAAAAACGAGTGAAACGAACCCTATTGACTGCCTTTAGTGACTGGCCTGGGAATTGAAAATTTTTACTAATTTAACAGCTTGTGTTTTATTTTTTAAGGCAATCCTTTATCCAGCAGAAAACATTCCCATCTATACCTACATTGTGTAATTTGCTCAATAGTTTAGTATGGACCCCAGATTTGCCTTAGCAATGTCTACGCAAATAACATTGACGGGTAAACTGTTTTTCAGTGATTTAGTCCAGTCCTTAAGGTAACTAAGTGGTTGCAGAGTGGTCTAGCATCCTAGTAAAAAGCTAAATTGGCCGTTTGGTAGAAGATTAAACTCGGAAAATTCTTTTAAAATGGTGTCTCGTTTAATTTTTCAAGTATTTTACAAGGTGTGCGAGTCATAGAAATCGGACGGTAATTGCCGGGCTGAGATGCATGTACCTTTTTGTGGATTGGACTCAGAGCTGCATTTCTCCAGCAATTTGGCACCTTATCCGAGTCCCATGACTTTAGTATTGACCATAGACACAAATAAAGCTCCTCAGTAAGTGACTTATAAAACAAGTAGAAAAACACCGTCCAGGCAAATCGCAGAGCTAGTCTTAATGATCATTCTCTAGTCATGAATTACATCATCTTCCTTTAAGCCCTAACGATTGGCGGGCGCACAGACCCAAACGACGAGTTTGTCCTTAGTTTAGGGATTCCACGGATATCGGCTACTTGCCGTTACTGTCAGTTGATACAAGCTTATAGTCTGATCGCCTGGCGTTTTTCTCAATGTAAGGGGCACTGCAATGGAGAATAGTTAGAATGCATCTGAAGGAGGTGAAGTGATGCAAATGCAAAATCCCAGTATCTCTGAAAATGTATTTGATCTTCAAAATTGTAAATGTCCTGGCCCAAAGCTCGCCTGTCATGTAATGTGTGTGAAAAGGAGAAACGGTGTGCATGCGCCTTTCTCGGTATATTACTAATTCGTTGCCAAGCAGATTAAATGGGGGAAAAGCTGCAAACGGGTAGACAAATCTGCAACAACGTAGATCATATCCATGTTAAACCATCCCACATTCGTATGTGGATCAAATCCACTTCGCATAACTTCACCTTACTGCCAAGCACGTTGCAAGCACAAAACAAGTGCAATTCAGAAAGAGCTGCATTCCAACACCAGGCGGCAAATGTAATGCCTCACTATTTACGTAAACGCACCTTACACAAACAAAAGAAGTGTGCATGTGCATTAAGTTTTGTGAAACGTTTATAAACTGGTAAACTAGTAACCTGGTTCTTCATGACGAACTTATGAAAGTACTTACACACCAGGTAAACTCAAACATATAAATAGGACATTTGCCAGGAGCATTTGTTCTGACCCAACCAAACTTGTTTTAACTCCATCAACTTTCTATACTGACGCTGCGGGGTTGAATTGTGTCTCCATGAATGCGCGCAGCATCCCTGCTAATTTGGTCGAATTTTATGCTCTCTTGGCTTCAGACTGTTATGACATGTTCTTCATTGTTGTAACTTTGATAAATCCATCCTTTACCGATTCAATGGTGACGAATGGCCACCCTTATAACATTTTTAGGCGTGATCGAGGCTCCAGAGGTGGGGGAATTGCTGTGGTTTACTTTAGGAATATTGACCTTGCGTTGGAGTGTACTACAACGGATGTTGAAGCCATTTCGCTGGTCTTGTTGCCGTCAAAGCTAAATTTTATTATTGGGTACATTCCTGATGGTTTTGATATGACACCCAGGTTTTTAATATGGGGAATTTTATCAATTCTGCAGTCAAGCCTCACTTTTCAAATGTGGCGTTGGGGGATTTTAACCTCTCAACCATTAACTGGCAGTTGGTCAGAGCCTCAAACAGTATTGACCAACTTTTTCTCTACCAAATTGCAGATCTTGGCCTCATGCAACTTGTGGCGGAACTAACTCGTGAAAAGAATATCCTTGACTTGATACTAACTAATGATGAACGAGCTATTTTCAATATTGAAATTGGTGCCCATCTTGGTCTCAGCGACCACTGTATGGTCAACTTCAAGGTCAACTGTCCATCTTCAAGTGCTGAGAATGTGTATACGAACCGATTTTGACTCTCTAAGATCCCATCTTGCCGATGTTAATTGGAATGAAGTTCTTTCGACATCTGACACAGTCAATAACGCCTGGGATAAATATCTCAATATTATTCATCACTATGTTAAAACCACTAGTGTTGAGCATAACTTACACGTTTCTAAGGGTTTCTATCAACCAATTGCCCTTAAGAAACTTGGGCGTAGGAAACTTGCCCTATGGCGCCGTTACAGGAGCAATAGGACCGAGTATAATTTAACTGCATACAACATTTGTCGGCAAAAATATTCTTCTGCCATAAAGGAAGACAAACGCAATCAAGAATGCACTGTTCTGGCCAATGGTAGCTTAGCATCGCTTTTTCGATTCTTTCGGCGTAAGACTAAAATTACAAGATCGATCCCACCCCTAAAAGTTGTCAATGATTATATTACAGATCCTGTGGCCAAAGCAAATTTGTTTAATACTACTTTTGCAGCCAATAGCATTGTTGATAATAACATCATTCTTTCAACAAATTTGGATTGTGAACTTGGCAGAGAACTTTGCACTGCTGTACATTTCACCCCATCAATTGTGCTATCAGCTCTTACTGAGCTCAAACAGAGTTACAGAAACAGAAACAGAGGGTGTCTCTGCTTATTTTTACAAAGAAATTCGTTACCAAATTTGCACCCCCTTGGCCTTCATTTTTACATTGTCCTTTGACTCAGGAAAAATCCCCAATGTTTGGTCCACAGCAAATGTGGTTCCAATTTTTAAAGGAGTGAATGCTGCTGATTCGCAGAATTACAGACCAATCGCCCTTATGTGCTCCCCATGTAAAGTAATGGAAAAAATCATTCGCGTTCAGATGCTTAAATACACCAACACTCATCATCTAATTGGTGATGACCAGTTTGGTTTTATTCCAGGGCGACCCTCAACTCACCAACTTCTGTTGGCTTTGGACAGGTGGACTGAAGCTTCAGCTATAGGATTGCCTACTGATGAAATTCTTTTTGATTTTCGAAAAGCTTTTGAATCTGTAGTTCATAGGAAACTTCTTTTTAAACCTAAAATGTTCGGTTTTGATGGAAAACTTCTTGCTTGGATTGGTGCCTTTGTTACTGGTCGCACACAACGTGTTGTCCTCGGTACTTCTTACTCTTCAAGTTTGGATATTGTTAGTGGGGTCCCACAGGGTTCTGTACTCAGGTCTTTTCTTTTCGTCGTTTTTCTGAATGATCTATCTTGTAATATTCGTAACACGGAACAGCTAAAATTTGCAGATGATCTCAAGCTTCACAGTATGATCACTGATTCACATGATAATGAATGTATTCAGGCAGGGATCAGTCATGTTTTTCGTTGGTCCATTGACTGGCAATTACCAATCTCTACCACAAAATGTAAAAGTTTCCATATCGGCAATGGTAATCCAGTGTGCACTTATGTGTTGGATGGGGTCCCACTGCCAGGAGTTTTCTCTGTTAAGGACTTGGGAATTTGGTTTGATGCCAGTCTTAAATCCACCACCCACTGTGGTCACATCGTGTCAAACGCTAATCGACGTCTTGCTGTCGTTCAGCGAGCATTCATCTCGGGTTGTGTAAACACTAAGCTGTGGGCATATAAAGGTAGGAATATATAAGGTAGGAAAAAGTGTAAACCTAGGAATATGCTACTCCTGTCTGGTGCCCTCTTATCATGCAGGATATCGATCATATCGAATCCACTCAGCGCCGCTTTACAAAATCTCTGTCAGGCATGCGACACTTGCCGTACAATGCCCGCCTAACTTAATTTGGAATCTTTGGAGCTACGACGTCCTTAAGGCCGACTTCATACTTACCTTCAAAATTCTGAAAGGCTTTTTGTCGGTTGACTTGCCCTTTTTTTACTTAAGGACTGTAACCTGTACCTGGGGACATAGCTCTAAATTGGTAGTCCCTCGATCTAGGCTAGATTGCCGGAAAATTTTTTTCTCTGTCAGGGTTGTTAAAGCTTGGACTTCCCTGACTGAGCAAACTATCTCTTCACCATCTGTTGCAGCCTTCAAGCGTAACTTGTGTCTTTCTGACTTGATTTCATTCCTAAAGAGGCCTGAACACTGTACTCTTTAGCTTCCACAGGCCATTTTAAATTAAACCATTATTTATTTTTATTTCGTGGACTGGCATAAGGAGCATCCTTTGCCATGTCTGTTTCCATTTCACCTTCAACTTGGTTTTCAAACTTTTTTATTATATATTTTTTATCTTGTAATGATTGACAATTGGTTTAGGCCAAGCTTTAAACTGCGATGCATTTTATTTTTATTTTTAAGAAACATTGACAATGAAACAGCTTTTCCCCACTTATCCCTCACGTTTGGCGGTGCCATCGGGGACCATTGTGTCCCTGGTAGGTCTAACCTCGGTAGTAAGGCATTCGTGACCCCAACCCAATACCATCCAGCCTTTCTCTGTAGCCAGGCCATTGTCTTCGTTTTAAACTCTTGAAGTCCTAAACTTCTGTAATTTTAATTTTTTGTTTTAACTTCGGATGGCAGTTAGTGACCACCAGGTCCTTGCCATTCTGGCTGCGTTTGCAACGAACTTATTATTATTATTATTATTATTATTATTATTATTATTATTATTATTATCATTATAAACCTGCTAGTGCCATTATTATTATTATTTGAACCTGAAAATAAAAATAAAAAGTACATGCTGTTGGCGCCACGGCGTGAGTGTTGCTTTATATAACGAATCTATTAATTTTGCGACAAGGACATTTTGGAGTGCAGTTGAGAAACTAAAAACTAATTTGCATTTGTCTTGACTCTCGAAACGGGGCATGCAAACTCCGGGGTACGCATTTTTTTCAATAAGAATTCGGTACCGAATTAGAAAGTGGGAGCTCGAAACGGGGTATTACACTTTCAGTCTGATGTTCTACCTCGCTCCATCAATAATCCCCTTGTTAACGAAGTTTGGTCCCTTTACTTTTTCCTGACAACGGTGGTGACTAAAAGATGTCCTACCGCAATTCCGAAATGTTAATTTGTACGCACAGGTGCCAAATTACCCTAATATGTTTTACGAACGTCATCACACCCGGCTATCATCATTAGCAAACATTGTAAAAACAGGAAACCTTTCGCCCCCCTTAATAACAGGCCTTTGTCACCTTTTCTTTTGCGCATGTGTTCTCTTCCTCCTCCTCTACTGCCCGCCATCCCGGTCGTGCTTTGTCTGCTTGCCTGTCTGCAAGTCGTTACTCGTTAGCATCACCCACAACCATTATTCAACGATTTAATTTGTGAGTAATTTTAGCCTAAACCAACATAGCAATCGGATCAGCTTTTTTTAGGTAAAAAAACGCAATGTATGAAATAAGGTAATTCAAACTCAGTTACGGAAACGAAGTTAGCTGTGGGAAATAATGTACTTAGGTCTAGTAGATTATGTGTGATAGAGTTTATAACGATGTTATGTTGCGGTGTTACTTTCGTTACGTTGTTTATTACACTTCCCAGGGTACGGTAAGAAGTTTCACAATGCAGCTTCTTCAAATTGCTCTTCCCAGGGAATTTTCACAATTGAAATTATGCTTCCAATGACATGGTAAGAATGTTGTTGTTTATTGTTGTTGTTGTTATTGTTATTGTTGTCGTTATTGTTGTTGTTACTTTTAGCATAATCTCTCAACTGAGGCGATAGCAGGGAGATCAATAAGAACAATTTAAAACTAAGAGTGGCCATTAATATTCTTACGATTACAGCTGAAGGTCCGAGTTTTACCGGACGCAGGTTGATGAACAGAACATAGCGTCAAAAAATATTAGGACACGTCTTAAGATAAATATTAGATGTCTGGTCTACAATCTCGTTTATCTTATAATTATCTCCTAATCTCTGTCATTTCAAAGTCGTTCTCTTTAAATTAATTCTCATTTGTCTCATTTGTGTCAAGTCTTGTTAATCTGGTAAAGTCCAATCTCGTTTATCACCTTTATCTCAGATATAGCTATTTAATTTCGCTGAAATACCTAAAAATAAATAATAAAAGATATTAGTATTAAAAAATCCTAACCTTAAGAAAATCCTAATGCTCTAAAGGAACAAGAAAAAAAAACATGTAAGCCGTCAGCGAAGCACAAATACTTGTAAAAGAACTCCCAAGCTTGTTTTTTTTGGGATGCTAGGGATTCTTTTAATATAGGTTGGATGAAGCTTTTTCTTATATACATTCCTTTGCAGCGTTAGGTTTTTTTTAAAGGCTGACATCCGGTTTTTATACGCTTTTAAGCATGGGCGAAGTTGCGTTGGACACCATAATTAACCACTTGTGAAAGAAAATCGCGCAAAGGAGAGAAATAAGACTTTTTTTTTTTTAAATAGTGGATTTTAACATTTCACTATGCTACATCTTTTTAATACTCCTTTAGTTTTTTTTTAGATATCCTTCTTGTAATTTTCATTTTGTTTGACAATGTGTTCTAACTTAGGCGTGTATTTCAACAAGCTGCCTTGTTTTTTATGACTTAACGCAGCTACTGTGCTGTTTAGTGTTTAACATCTGGGCCTATACTGTTATATTTAAGGAATTCTACCCAGTCTCACAGCTGCTGAAGAAGACCCTGGCCTTGTCTTACACTACTCTGATCGCTATAGGGGGCAGTTATCAGGGTCCCCAATCCAGTGATCGGTCAGGTCAGCTGTTTCAATCTATACAATGAAAACACGTGTTTGCCCTTTTTTACTTTGTGATTGTCATGCCAGTAGCCGGAACAGTTGAATCATCTGTTGATTTATTTCCTTATATCTAACGACCGACAAATAATTGGTCGAGCTAGCGATGCAAACGAGGTTGAATACTGGACCGAATTTGGATTTTGTGTGTGTTTGTGTGTGTGTGTGTGTGTGTTTGGGACACGCACGTACAAATTTTATTTGTCGGGGATTCTAAATCATCGGAATTTTCACTGTCGGGAATTTTGTACAACCAGGATTTTGACCTATCAAGATTTTTACCTGTCAAAAGTTAACTTTCTGTAACTCATTTTTCACATGGATGCTCATGTACGAGACCTGCCTTAATTTCGAATATCCTAGATGTTGAAAAAATTAAAGACGTTTAGAAATGGAAGGGATAGGAAAAGAAGACAGTGAAAGGGTGGGTACGTCAACCCATTGGTGATTTACAGCCATAATTTGACAAATCTAGTCTTATTTTGGATGGCAATACTGTCCATGCTTGAAAAGCAACATATAAACCAGTAGAAAAACATAAAGAGCAGAAAGTGAACGTGGGCACAACCAACCATATGCAGCTAAACAACCACAGAAAAAAAAAACAAAGAACGAGGGGCTGAAGGCCACAGCGAATAATCGCAGAAGACTCAGCAGAAAACAAAAACAAAGTGACTAGAATCAAGACACGGCGATTATGGTTAGGTCTGCCATACTGTCAGAATTAGGCCAGAATGGATCTCATAGCTGCTGAAGATGAACCTGATAGTATCTCACACTGCCCTGATCGACGTACCCAGTTATTAGGGTCCCCTATCTGTTGATCAGCCCCATCAGTTATTTCAATCTTTTAAATGAAAACACGTGTTTCATATATTCACTTTGTTTGTCTGTCCTGTTAATACGATGCCTTGAAACGACTGCTGCATTATTTCCTTACATATAACGACCGTCAAACAACTGGCCGAGCGAAATAAGCGAGCAAGGTCGAATACTCGAATGAATGTGGATTTTTGTGTCTGTATGCGTGTACGTGCGTGGCGTGTGTGTATGCCAGTTTGGAACACAATAAAGTTTGTAATTTGGTCTGATTTGGCAAAAGTTTTCTGAAAAACGAGCATTCATGCACGAAAGAAAATAGTTCGAAGAAGAAATTCTTACCTCAGAAATTTTCGGAGAATTTTCGGATATTTAGAGATATTCAAAGTAGCACCCCTGGGCAGAAATCAAATAAGTGGAGCTTTGGGCTGAGTTAAACACTGCGCAGAATGTTGAACCAAATAATGCGTTACGACATATTTCGCTTGAGTGAATAATTGTGATCTGCAGAACTCAGTTAATTATATGTCTGTTGTTGTAAGTGTACATTTTAAACTCATCTTTCCAAAGTAACAACCTAAAATTGGAAAATCGTCACAAGGAAAAAATAATGTTTCGTAATCTTGAAAAAGTGAAATTGGTATTTAAATAGAAGGAATCAGACGATTCAGCGCCTACTATTTAATTCGGCTTTTATAATTTTCTTTTTTTTTTGGCTTTTAACTGTGTAAAAATAAGGTAAAGTATTGCGATATGTAAAAGAAATCGTCCTTTGTTGCATTTCAACCTAACAAAAGACAACACAGCAAACAAACCTAATCCTAAATTCAATCAATATGTCGCTATTTTGTGAATGCTTAATGGTTTCTAGTATAGCAGCGATTGGTGTAATCTGGTTTTACGTCATGCTAAGTAGATTTCCCCATTGTGCAGGCGATCGAAGAAGAAGTGGATCATAGCAAATTGTGCTAAATGTCACGCCGCCCCTCTTGCATACATACATCTATCTCTCTCACTCATTGGCTTTCCAAAATGGCATCCATGATTGATGGGCGCCATGCAGCCAGCCTTTGTAATGGCCGATTCAGAGACAAAGCTATAACCTTCTTTTATGGCATGTCTGCCCTTTCGAAAGAGACAAGCATGGTTAAAGCTGGACAGATGATCATGATGACACCAGGCACGAGATTAGATCGA
Source organism: Lithobius niger (assembly GCA_023313725.1). NCBI lineage: Eukaryota > Metazoa > Arthropoda > Chilopoda > Lithobiomorpha > Lithobiidae > Lithobius > Lithobius niger. Next base: position 34,123 of record JAHWFP010180883.1, on the reverse strand, counting down.
ATTTTGTAAATAATTACGTTAAAATAATATTCAAAATATCCCAAACAGTAGTTTGTCGTTTTCTTTTTTTGTCACGTTTGTGAATTTAATACAACAAAACTTCTACATCTAAAAAAAAATCTGTGGCTGATTATTCTCTCCCCCGCCTAGTTTTGACGTCCGCCATCTACGGTCATACGAAATGCGTATTTTCTGTAATGTAGAAAGAAAACAAAAACCTCTTTTCTCGAAGGTAATTGAAAATAAACATATGGAAGTAAAAGGACGCAATAAATGTATACGTCACTCCTGAAAAAAATCCAATTGTACAAAATTACAACTAATAATAAAAAATTAAAAACACGCCAACAAAAATGTAAAGGAAAAACATCCCTTCACCTCCCTGTTATTGGGATTTGTCCTCTATATTTCCTGGATTACGAAAAAGGAACTGACCATAGCATTCAAGTCTTTATGTAATGCTTAATATATGGAGCTGCATCCTGCATCCGCATATATACATATCACGTCCTGATAAACAAAACAGTAACTATGGCAACGACCCTGATCAATCATTGATAAATCATTGTCATGCAGGACGAGACCCATAAAGAATACGACTTGGGGGAAAAAAAGAAAGAAAAATGAAAAAAAAAAAAGGAACAACAACAGAGGAACAAATTTATGGTCAATGCTTTGCTTGCTTTTATCCGTCTTGGCTTGCACCACAGTGTGAACAAAGTCATAAAATTTATGCTGGGTACGCATTCAGAGCGTGAGCCTTTGTACTCAGATACGCAATGCGGACATGATGCGTGAATTTCAGTGATTTGAGGCATACGCATATGTTTTACTGTGGTGAATGGAATCACCTTGGTCCTAAGAATTTTACTCAAGGTGTGTGTGCAGATCTAAGTGAATACACTCATATTTGTTGGATAACAACTACAGCAGCGAACGTAGGGGAATATACAGCGAAAAAAATATACTGGGTAAAAAGCTGGAGGAAAAAATTCCGAGGGTATAAAATAAATTAATGGCAAGGGAAAAGGCCCCCCTCCCAAAAAACCCTTCCCCCCCCAAAAAAAAGGTATAAAAGTTGTTCCCTGACGTACTCATACCCTAGCCTAACATATAATTACAACCACCATATAACAAAACAATAAATAGCTGTTCCCCACGTTTCCCGAATTTACCTCTTTACCACTCTCCCAATTTCGTAGTATTGATATGTGCCATATTTGGTTATGAAGGGATTACGCATCTTTTACTAGTATAGATGATGCTCATGTGTTGTCTTTTCTTATGCCGAGTTGTGAAAACGTCCACCACAAAGTTCGATGAAACGTTACCGCCAGGTATAAGCTATTTTTATTTTCGTCTTGACTAGTTTCAACTGCAAACGATGCTCATTTTGTGTAAGGTTGTCACAAGAAAAAAAAACATTTACCATAAACTCTCTTAACCACTACATGTCCTTCGTGATGTTTTCTTATAAACAATAAAAATGATGAAATAATTTTTTTATTTTTTTTTTAAAACGGTTTCTCTGAGTTTTTTCGCTTTCGATCTTTTATTCCCTGATTTTTTTCGCAGTCTTTCTTCATGTCGTTTTTTTTTCTTTCGGCTCTTTATATCTTTCGGGATTCTTTTTTTTTTTCTATAGCCTTTTTCTGCAGCTCTGTCTTTTCCTTTGGCCTTTTTTATACAGTTTTTTTTATTCCGTGCACGCCAGGACTTTTTTTTTTTCATAAAGACTTCCGTTAGAAACTTTGAATGTTTTACAGTATTATGGATCTGTACTAGTTTGTGACGGATTACAGCGACCAGCTTATAGAATTTGTGTACTACAAAATGGTTTCACTTAAATACGGAATTTAACTAACCCTGACTTGCTCTCACTTAAGTAATAGTTCAGTCGGTAAGTGAGGTTACTTATGAATTTAAGAAATCTATGATGGTGGTTAGAGGACTTAAACGATAACGTCCTTCAGTGGTGCCCAGAGGGGCGGGGGCGGGTGGATGAATATCTATACATTTATTATGTAACAACAACACATCACCAGTTACCGCAACAGAAAATAACTCGTCAACAGTCAACCCAACACATCAATCTAGAAAAACACAAACAAAATGTTTTAGCTTATAATTTTATGCACGGTTGAATATTGATTGAAAACGGGGCGGCGCTGCTGGCGTGTTGGTGTTAGCACGCGTCGACGTCGAGCTGAAAACATGTGAGTTTGAATGTTTGAGTATTGGTTACTAGCCTAATGTACACACCCACCAGTTGCTCCCCCCTTGCTAAAAGCTTCTGCTGTTTTGCTATAAACTAAATTGAAATTGAATTGAATTGAATTGATTGAAAACGAAACAGAACAGTAAATG